>APFE030047248.1:51839-64272 GCA_000404065.3 Pinus taeda | reverse complement strand
CTCGATTTGAGGACCTCCCCTGGTGGCCTCCACTATGCATAATGGTGCAGAGTAGACCTCATCCTCATCTCCTTCTTCCAACCAGAGGGGTAAGTCATGTTCTAGCAGAGGTTGGGCAGGAGGGTATAGGACCAGCTGTTTGGACATAGGCCCATTTTTGATGGTCATGCTTCCTGCTTGACAGCTGATGTAAGCATCCGCAGTAGCTAGCCAAGGCCTTCCCAAAATGAGGGGATATCCAGTGAGTTTTGCCTTTGGCCGAAGGACCAAGAAGTTTGTAGGGTACTCCCAGGAGTCAACAGAGACCAAGACATCTTCCACAATCCCTTCGGGAGTCATGGTGGAGCGGTCTACCAATTGCAGTACTGTTGAGGTCTTCCTTAAGGAACTCTGAAGGTTGAGCTTAAGCATGGTGTCCTTGGTCATCACATTAATGGCGGCCCCTAGATCAACCAAGGTGTGGGGTATGATGGTTCCATTGATGTGAACATCAACTACAAGACTCCCAGGGTCCAAATACTTTGGACATATTACTTGCCCCAACATAAGATCGGACAGTTGTCCTATGACACTGATAGTTGAGGCATCTCTCTTTCGCCTGCCTGGGTGCCTGAAACACTTCTCCTTAATCAATTTTTTGTATATCGGTACATCTTTTATGGCCTGGAGAAGTGGTATTTTCACACACAACTGCTTGAGTTCTCTTAGAAGCTCAGTCTCTTCTGGGTTGGGTTGTGTGGTTACTGTGAGTTGCTCAGGGAAGGGTGGAATGGCTTGGGGTTCACTTTCTTGTTTCTCTTCCTCCTCCTATAGGGGAGGAGGTTGGTGCTCTGGAAGGACCTTCCCAAATCGCAGGTTGATCTCCTGGATCTCCACAGCATAGGTAGGGCATGTTGTCTCCCCAGTATATACCTGCTGGGCCTTTTTGTTGTTAGGGTTCGGGTTCGGTTGAGTAGGCATCTGGGGTTGTCTTGGAGGAGCAGGAGGTAATGGTTGTGGTTGAGTTGGTGGTGGAGGCAAAATGGTGGGAGGAGGGTTGTATTGAGGCCTCCACCCCGGTTGTGGTGCATTCCACTGAGGTTGTGGCTGGGCATGTGAGTGAAACGAATGAGGAGGAGGTTGAGTATGGTATGGAGATAGATAAGACCACGGAGGAGGTGCGAACCAGGAAGGATGATCAGGGGGGCCCCAAGAAGGTATATGAGCGGATTGGTTGGGGTTATAATAAGCTTGGGATGTCCCTTGCATCCTCTACTGGTAAGGTCTCGGCCCATGTGGCCTCCTTTGGTTGAGGAAGTAGAGAGGCTCAGCAGCCGCCTCAGTCCCTAGGTACATGGCTTTAAATCCAGGCAAGGTAGGGCATTGGTTGGTGGGGTGGTCTTCCTCACAAACGAAACATACCTCTACTGAGTGTAATGGTCACTCATTCTGAGGATGCTTCCTCGTGCATCTAGGACAAAAAATGAACAAAGCCCTCTCAACTTCCTCTTTCTTTTGTTGAATTTAGAAGGTATCAAGTTGCATGGCGATAGTCTGTCTCATCTCACTCTTGAGGTCTTCCATCTGGTTAGCAAACTCATGCTTGGAGAAGGTGGTACTAGCTAAAAGTGGATTCCCCCTACCTCTCTTTCGGGCCGCCCTAGAATGGTTTCTAAACACGGTCTTTATGTCCTCATAAGGTAGTTGGTAGATGTCCCCTCCAGCCAGCATGTTAAGGGTGTCCAGAAGGTCTTCATGGATTCCTCAGAGCAGAACCAACTTCAAAGATTCCGGGTCAAGTGTGCACCTGGCCTGTTTATAACTAAGTTGGAACCTTTCCTCGTAATCTTCTAAAGACTCATCGCTTCCCATGGTCATCTGAAAGATTTCTCCCTTGGTTTCCTTGGACCTATAATAGTCCTGGTATTTGGCATTGAAAGCTTGCTGCATCTAAGCCCAAGTGGTGATACTGTTTCCAGGTAACCCCATGAACCAGCGTAATGCTGCGTCCTTGAGGGTAGAGGGAAAGAGTTTCAACTTTTGCTCATCCTCAGCATAGTTGTAAGTTCAACAAAGGACAACAAACTCAAACAAGAAGGTATCAGGGTCTTCAATAATCAATCCATGGAAGTGAGGTAAAGCGGAGGGACTTATGTTTTTCATTTTCATGTCTCCACTGGTCTCTCGGATAGGAAAGGCACCTTCTATTCTCTCATATTCTCTTCTACCGATTCGGTTGTCAGCCATGGCTTCAGATGGAGTGTTCTCTAACTCTTCTTCTATTATAGGATCTTCGTATATCTCAGGAGGTTCGCCTATAGGTTCTTCTAGCTCACTGTCACCAGAGAAGAGAGAAGGTTGACTCAGTGATGTGGTGGGGGTGTTGGGTAAAGAATTTTCCAGTTTTATCTCTGTTCCTACGAGGCATGAAATGGAAATTACTTTTTCTTGCTTTTGGTTTTTTTCTCTGCTGCGTACCTGCAAAACTTAAAAATAGATTGAACTGCAACTAACTATCTTGCTAAAATGAAAAAGATGGAATTGAATGAAAAGCAGGAAAGGGACTAATCTACTTTGCCAGAATTGATTGCGGAATTGAAAATGCCGGATAAGGCTTACGCTGGCAGAATTGAAATTGTGGAATTGAAAATGCCTAAGATTATGCTTGCAGAAATGAAATGCTAATCTATGAAAAGCAGGAAATTGTCTACTCTACTTTTTGCGAAAAATTGGAAATGTTAGAATGGAAATGAAATAAACTACTTAGCAGAAGGGTTGTTAGGAGAAAATGGAGAAAAGCAACAATCACCAATATTCTTGACGCTTCCCGGCAACGACGCCAAAAAGATTGGTGGGCTCCAGTATTGCAGCAATTATGCTGCAACTCTTGGAACTACCCTTCTTTACTTTTATCCCAACCTGGTAGTTCGTTAAACAACTTGAAGCACGTGCTGTTATGCACAAGTACTAGCTCTTGCCGGCCAGCTGTCATTGCGTCAGCTGGCACAAGTCGCTAGGAGTTAAGACAACTTCTTTGAGCCTCCTTAGAAGAAGCTTTTTAATTTGATGGATGAAAGGCTAACTCGAAGAAAGCTAATCTATTTGCGAAAAGAGATTGAAAAACTGAAGGAAAGCGCAAACCCTAATTCTACCAGCTAGTCCTACTGATGCAAAGAAGAGAATGCAAACTATTGAGAGAGATGCCATTACTTCTATGAAGGTAAAATACATGTGTCTAGACTACCTCTATATGAAGAAAACATCTTTTTTGTATTTTTGATTAAGTCGTCAGTTTCATCATGCATATGCTTTCACTGTTCTTGACTGTGCAGGGGTGGATCAAGGAGGAGAAATGCTTGGAAGAGGTCGAGAAGGTTCATAGAGGGTCTAAGGAGTCCCTAACACCCTTCTAGAGAGTTTCACAAAGTTTGGCTATTAAGAAACCTCATTTGTGAGCTTCTACAGGAAGTCTGCAGGGGTTCCACGGGATGTTTAGGAATTTCTACAGGATGTTCAGAAATTTCTACAAGATGTTTAAAAAATGGGATTTTGGAGGATGGGTGAGTGAGGGAAGATGCATGAATGGATATGGAGGTAGGATAGGGGTCTGAAGTGGCCCAGGGACTGGTGGATGGGGTGGTGAGAAGGTGTAGATGGCTAAATTGGCTCAAAGAAGGCTGAAATAATGGTTGCACAAAAAGGGTAGGGTTACGTGGGCAAGAGGACAAGTGTGAGACGAGGAACTTAGTTAGGAGATGGCTCTAATGAAGCTTGGGTGGATGAAAAAGTGGAGGAGATGCTTTGCACCGTGTACTTTCAACTGAATCAATAAAGTCTTGCAAGTAATCAAAGTCCTAGCTAATCTAATCTAGCTAATAGTAAAGTGAATGAACAACAACTTTATTTGAAGGAGAACCATATGTATCAACTATGCAATGAGACATTTCAGAGATCTAAACACATAACCAACTTCTGCAAATGAAAACAACACACTAATGATTGCATGGCAAAGCAAACTAGTGTTTTTGTTTGGGACAACACGGTTACTTCAATTCCAACCCCTGATCCAATGAGGAAGAGGTGAAACCAAAAGTGTTTTTTGACCCTTTTCTGGAGCTTTTTTCCCTATTATTATCCTACCAATCTATTCTAAACATATGAAGCAATTCTATTCATAAACAGTGACCTAGTTAATCAACACAACTTAATCTGCCTAACAAAAATACATTTGCAAATGCATAAAAAGGAAAACAACGATGCATAAAGGAAAGATAACAGTACATAAAGGAGGCACTAGGCTCTCAGGTTGGGCCCAACCCTGAGAGCTACGGCTCCTATAGAAAACTCAGAATTGATATAAAATAGGACTGCTTATCATTATCAAAAACTAGTCATCAGTCAAAAGTTATGCCAAAATGGTTACAAGAAAACGAGCTGAAGGTGACAACACTGTAGTGCAAAAAAAGTGAAATGGTTTCAAAAGTCCCTTACAAAGGCTGAGGCCTTATCATTTATACACAACGAGGGCCCTAGCAGGCCTCCTAAATCTAGGGGACTTGGCTGTCCAAACTGTTAGTAGACAGTCCCTTTTCCAAAATTTGCTTGGCTGCCTTCAAGATCCACTTTTGGTGGCCTGTGAGCATGGAGTTGGGGGTGGAGATCCCGATGAAGGGCTATTTAATGTTATAGACAACACCCCTACGAATCCTCACCTCAAGCTTGGCTGTCATCTAGCCCATGATTGCTTGGTTTTGCTCCAACATGTGTCAAAAAACATGAAATAAGCACGTGTTAGCCACCTAGGAAGAGTGACCACCCTTATTCATACAAATGACATAAACATACTAAAAAATAATGCATAAGCTATGAAAAGGGAGGATTGAAGAAGGACTGAACAAGGATAATTAGGCAAAATGAGCCCAATAAGTTACCCAATTTGGGGCTCATCACTTGTCTGGCTCTTCTCTACCTCTGTCATTCAGAATCCCGTAATTCCCGAACAGTCTAATCAGCAACTAGATGACACTAGAGTTGCCTCCCAACCTTCTACTTCATCTGATTCTCCCTCTCCTCCTTCCTCTTCACTTGATAAAGCCGATAAGGCTGAAAATCAAGTAACTGAGAAGAAGAAGAAGCAGAAAGAGAAAAAGGAAAAGAAGAAAAAGGAACCAAAATCGAAAGGGAGCAACCAAGTGTCGTCTAGCAAAAATCCTCACACCACACAGTCAAAACCTAAATATCCTTGTGTCATTTGCAATGGAGGCCACTATCACCGAGATTGTCCTTGCATCCCTCGGATCTTAAGGGACTGGTCTCCTCGTTTGCACAATCCGGTAGCATCAACCTCTGGCGATCATGTTGAATGCTCACCATCAACCAGTGAAAGTGAAGCACATGGACAAAGAAGGAATCCTAAACTTCCTTGTAAGTTGTGCGAAGGCAGTCACGCCATCCACCGTTGTCCCTTCCTTGATGAGGCTAAAAGAGTTTTGGATGATCGTCCGGTTTCATCGCTACGACTTCCTCCTGGATATAAAAAACTCTTGCCAAGTCCTCCACCTGTTGAAAATCCAGCTGGCCTGTCATTGTGGTTGGCTGAAGCGTCTATCGTTGAAAATGAACCTTCTGAATCCATACCAGACGAAATTCAAAGGGTTGATACGGCAGTTGACCCGGTCTTGCCTTCAGAGTGTTCATCTTCGAATGATACTGTCACTGAAGAGAAAGAGAACGAAACCGTTCAAATTCTTTTCATCAACACAGACTCCGATGAGCTTGGGGGCAGTCCTCCCGTTCCTTTATCACAGGAAGGAAGTTCATCAGAGTCATATCCGGCTGTCTATTCGGTCCCACCACCAAGCAACCTAGTCATTTCCTTCGACTGGAATCTACTAGGCAGACCCCGTTTACCAGCCAGTGTACCATTCAAAATTATTATACAAGCTTACAGAATGGTCATAGTTGGTACCATCATTGATGAAGGGGCTTCTATGAGTATCCTTTCCTCAACTGCTTGGAAAGCGCTTGGTTCGCCATCGCTTTTGCTTGAAATGAGAAATTTGATAGGCTTCGACAAGGGAACCAGTTGACCTTTAGGGATCCTTCCAAATGTGCCCATTACTTTGAGATGGAAAATTGTTCATATGAATGTTATGGTAGTTCAAGGACCTTTAGATTATAATCTACTCCTTGGACGCGACTATCTTTATTGCATGGGAGCCATCGTCTCCTCAGTCTTTAGAGTAATGTGTTTTCCGCACGAAGGCAGAATGGTCAAGCTCATGGACCAAATGTCATTCCCCATATCACACATCGCAAATAGTCAAATGCCATCCCTAAATGGTCTTTTCACGCAAGAAATGTCTCATCGGTCTCTAGTCCGTCCACCTGATGAGCGCGAGTGATTCAGGAAGATATGACTGAAACCCAGGGGGCATGCACCCTGGTTTGCTTCGGCAGAAAAAATCTAGGTATAGGGTAGGTTTTGGCGAAGGATATATGACTAGTCTGATACCCGTCCATATAGGAAAATGGGATTAGACCGGATAAGATATCTCCTTTAGAAGGTAGGCCTTTCTTGATAGAACAAATGTTTTGTCTGCAAATTGAAGGGTAACCTGGAAACTCTACTTCGCTATACCTGGGGGCATGCAAACCTTTCCGCATGCAAGCGAAGAGCGGCTATTTATTTTTTAAATTTTTAGGACCTCTAACCCTTTAAACCTGTAAGGCTAGTCGTTTCCTAACTTGCATAAAGAAAGGATCCGTCGCAAAGCTTGAGAGATGTAAGCCACTTCAAAATAGCATCTCGAATGAGACATTTCTTATCATACGACTAGCAAGCAATGTTGTCATAGAGTTCAAGCTCTTAAAAAATAAACTCTCCACGAGCAGTTTTAGCACATATTTCAAGCTCATTAAAAAATAAACATAAGTCATGAGCAAATGTTTCCCCCAACGTTCAAGCTCGTTAAAAAATGAACCGGTAAATAACCATTGTGAATGCCTTATCACCAGCTTTTGAGCCTTAGTCGTGTTCTCGCCATAACCTCCACTCTGTTTTTAGCCGATCATTCAACCCCATATGATTGTTTACCCCTTCGAGGAACATCTACGAAGAGTGATTCTGTTAGCCATCCTTGTGACACTGCCGTGATTGAAAAATTCCAAATCTTACCTGGAATCAGCTGCTACCCGAAACAATCACTCTTTCCTCGAAAATGAGTCTTCTTTAAGCTCTTTTCACCTGACTCGTAAAATATGAAAAGATTTCCGAGCGATTGGCCTCTCCAGCTTGTTAAAGGCATCAAAAGTGCTATCCCTCCTCTAGATTTTAATCTTTTTGGACCTGAGGGATTATTACACAAAAAGATCGAGCGCTTGTCTTGTTCGGCTCGTTAAAACTATCGAAAATTCATCCCTTTTGTATTATTTTACTCTTTTTCAGACTTAAGGGATTATACAATGAAAAAGAATCTTTGGAGTCTCCTTTCCATTTCTTTCAGACTCTCTAAAATTGAAAGAGGCTGAGTTATCTTTGTCGTTAAACTTGTTAAAACCGAATAGCGACAAACTCATCCAAATGGACAAGAACGAGTTTCACTGTCGCTAGGCTTGCTAAAACATAGCGACAGGTTCGCCCGAAGGGCGGATTATAGAACAAGAATATGTTATCATCCTCAAGCTTGACAAAAATAAAGAGGTACTGGTCAGCAATGACTGGGAAAATTGGGAAGAAAACTTGAAGAAATTTTATTGGTAGCAAGTCACTCTTGAACATGACACTTTCCTTCCGCATCCATGCCGGGTTGGGTTGTTCCGTCCACTGGTCATCACCATTGGTCTGTCGCACCATCCATCTTTGGGGTTAATTCTACCAATCCATCGTCAGTGTCGCCGTATGTTCAAGAGAAGTCATTCAGACAATTCATATGTGTCTCACCTGTTAGCCTCCTGCTACAGCAGGTTACTCATATTTCATGATTGACATTTTTACAAACCAAATATGTCATACTTTGCATGTTGCAATGCTCCATATTTGTTAAACAGTCACCAAGGAAAGAATTCTACTCAAAGTTCATCTACTGCATTCCAATTTTGAAAAGTCATTCTAGTTTTGTAAAATTTTCAGCTAAAGGGAGGTCCAAACAGCTTAATCTTGGTCTCCCTAGGTTTCAATTTCCTGTTTTAGAATATAGAGAATGAAAATCTGTCCAAACAGCTTAATATTGGCAGATTCTTAGATAGGTAGAGAATCAAAGGAACCCAACTTCTTAATCTTGGCCCTTGGAAGAAATAAGGGTAGTTTGTAGATAGGAAGGCATAAAAAGAAAAAATTGAAATGCTGGGTCAGCAAGTCTAAATGCACCCAAACCAGAAGAAGAAAAAATGTTAGGTAAGTAGGATGGGTAAGTAGTCTTGAGGTTGTAGAATCTTAATTTCTGTTCACTGCCATGTTTAAAGTATCATCTCTACTCAGGTCACAGTCATCAGGCAGTTTTCATATGAAGGTGCTCAAATCAGGCATAACTAACTTCCCTTTCTTCCTCTTCCGCAAATCATTAACTAATTTCCCCAAAAAGAGGTCAATATCAGCTTGATATCTCTTAGTTTCATCATTCTCCATGTCATTAGCTTGGGTGAAGATCTGCTTCACTCAAAAAGGATCCATTCTTTCTCTAGAAGGTTATATCTCCCCTTTGAAGCCTAAGATCTCTGAAACTTAGCACTTTCTTGTCATCTCCATATTAACTACTGCCATTATTATTTAACTCCCTATGTTTTCCCCATCCCCTTACTAAAACTATGTAGATAATCCCCTTATGTAAATATCCCCTCCCCCTGGTTCAAATATAACCATAAGTACTTCTCTGGGAATTACTAAGTCACCTGGACTTTAGTAAGAACCCTCCCTCTGCATAAATTTCCATTCCCAGGTGTTTGGACCCCTTCCAAACACTAAGAAAACCCTTTCCATATGCTATAACCCCCCCGCGCATTCTTCTTTGGAAACTATTAATGTTTGTTTGATAAATTTCCACCGCGCAAAACCCATTTAACCCATTTCCAGAAGTTTAAAACCCACAGCGCCGCGGAAAAATTGAACCTTTAACGCGTGCGCACTTTTACTAAACCCCATGCATCTCCCTTTCCCCTCCACTATCAAATCACCTCCCCTAGATCCGATGGCCCTTGTTCACATCGGGCGCCCTATTGTGGTGGTAGGTTACCACCCAATGTCCGACGGTTTTACCGTCGTACACCGGGACAGGTGGCGGCCTCCCATTGCATCAAGACGCCCTTGACAGAAACCACCTCCATACCAAAGGCGGTCTGATGCACAAGCAAAACCGCCCTCCCCTCACGTAACAGGAATGACACCTCACCCTGCCACGTCGCCTCCACATCACCTCACACACTCTGCGCCTGGCCCACGTCACCCTGCCACGTGTATCTGCCACGTCACCCTGCCGTACTGCCACGTCACCTTGATGACGTCAACATGCTGACATCATATCTGTACCATAGGACCCCACTGTTGACATCAACAGCCAAAAAACCGAAAATTCGCGCAAGCACAAAAGTCGAGCTTCGAAGCTCCGGAATGAGAAACAGAGGCAGTTTTCGATTCCCCAATATGGCCTATTTCCCGTAGCGATGCGCGATTAGCGCAAAGCGCTAATCGCGCATCGCTACGGGAAATAGGCCATATTGGGGAATATTTAGGGAATATTTTGATTCCTTGGACCTTTTTGCGCCGAAAAGGCCTGAAATTGCCCGATTTTGCCAAATTAAATGAATTCAGAAACAGAAAGAGACCAGGAATATAGATTAAAGAGTATTAGATCAAATGTGCAGACAGAAAGCATGTCAAAGAGTATCAGGAAGCGGTGAAGACCATCAATGTAGCGACAAAGTGTATCAGAGTAGATTTTCTCAGGGCTCGAGGCAAATCCAACATTAAAACGAAAGCTCTGAAAGTCAAGAAGAAAAATGAAGACGCATTGAAGGCTCACCAGCACAAATGGCTGCACATTAAACTCACAGAAGATCAGTGGACCAGAACTAAATGCACAATTATGAAAAAACCACTACACTAAGTCACACAGAACACCTCATCAACTCAACTTGATTCAGTTGCCTCTAGCACAACCCAAAGGACTTACTTGCATTTAATTCCAGCAGCAATTAGGTTTTTAAAAAAGCTTTTCCCCGCAGACCTGTTTAGGTCAATTGTAATAAATGACTTCAGATATTTTTCTTATATATACCACCCTGAAAAATGGAGTAGGGGTTGGTTGGTTAATCAATCAGTATCTTAATCTTTGGTATTCAGATCTTTCTCTCAAGCAAAGACTAGCACTGTAACTTTGATGCTTTCTATAATCAAAGACTGCTGAAAGCATGGATTCTGAGACTGTCTGTTGTGTTTAATTGGCCGAGGAGTGATTGTGGAATTCCTGTGCTTCGACATGGTTCAATAAGTGTTTCTTAACTCTGTTAGTTTTATTCATGTTTCTTTGATCAGAAATCCGCCCTCTAAATTGCAAAAAGGAAGAATAGCTTAGGATTTGCTTAACTGCACCTTAGGCTCAATTTCTGCAATTTTTCATGTTTTCATCAGGAATAGCTATGAACATGCATACCTAAAAGATCTTGTTTACGCTGTTTCTTTCACATATGAATGATAGTTTAGGAATTCTTAACTGCTCCTAGACAACCATTCATTCACTTCTCCTCCCTGTCAACTTTGATGAAAGATTCTTAAATGCCTTTCATCCTTGACCATCATTCCATCCTTTCAGCAAATTGATAATTGTTTCATGTGTGGCTTTCCCACTCCACAATCCTCTTGTGACCAAGAAAATGCACCAGAAAGTCTTAATCCATGACTCCATGCCCAATGGTTCGAAACTTATCACACTTTACCTTGCCTCTCTACTTGGAATTTCTACCTAGCATACACCTTCCATCCAAACAAAATAGAAAAACCCCTGTACCCAACAACTAGCCTAAAATCACCATCAACAAAGTTAAATCATTAAGAGAGAGCCCTCTCTGATTGCAGGTGGGCTAGAACCTGCACTCCAAAGATTAGTTGTGGTTACCTCAGTCGTATCCCTACAGGAGCCTAGGGACAACCTGAGTGATAACATCACCCACTGCAATACATTCATGCTTCATTACTTCATGACCGCCATACTGAACCTTGTTTCATCAGTTTGTTTTCACCTCCAAAATCATTTGCTTCGTTCCGCGTCATTGATGTGGGATTCATTAAGGCCCTCCTGCGATGGGTCGCTTCTTGTCGACATCAGCTCATTATCCAAGAAGTTGACTTAGGAACAACCCTTTCAGTACTTTGAAGCTTGGATGCCTCAATGGCAAGTTTCTCACTTTCGGCGACAGGTTTACATCAATGGCCTTCGACGGAGAGATTTTACGTGGTGTTCGACGCCAAGTCCCTTTTTCACACCACGTTAATTGTACTGTAGTACCTTGAGGGTCATTGTCATTATTGGTGATTCCTCTCGCGCCTGTTAACAGCTTACATCATTGGCTGGTAAACAGGCAATGTCTTTACATGTTCGACTCCAGAACAATTTTCACATGGATCGACCTGTACTCCGTGTGAAGATTGGTCGAGTTTTGAAGACACGGATCTAGTTTCATCCATCTGGGCTGCGATATATTCAGGAATATAAAGACGTCAAGTGTACATCATTGTCGAACAGATGATCATCGAAATCAAAGGATGATGTGTCCATATCATCAGTCTGTCACATAGACGATTGTCTATCCTATGCACATGGAAATGAATTTTTAAAGTTGAGCATGGGAATGCCTGCCTCAGCTAGATCATGAAAAAATGTTGTCAAAATAATGTATTGTATTGTATCTTATTACAGGTCACCTCCCAGCTCGGAAAAAATTTGGACCCTCATAGTAAAGCATTCCACCCGACATCAGAAAGATTAACGACCTCATGCTTTAGGGGGCAACTGTTATAGACATTTTTGGGAACTTCAACCCCAATCATAAATGTCCATAAACTGAGGGCTCCTAAGTCCCTAAAAGTGTTGCTTCACTACCTAAAGGAACAAGGTCAACTGATTACATCATCTCCCATAAGTTCTCCACTGAAAACTGCTCATAAATGGTCAAAACTAGACCATACTAAAAGCTCAATGCAGAGAGTGCGATGCATATCACCTTCCCAATGTACAGGGTGTGATGCATACTTATTTTCTCCGCTGTAGGGTGCGATGGTTGGGAATGGACAAATGGCAGGGACAAAAATGTGACGTGGAAGATCGTGGAATCTTCCAGAAGCTTCTGCTCTGACACTTGCCTCTCTATTTTCGACTAGGGATGAGTAAGAGATCATCATTCTCCAAGTGGAAGCAGGAACTATCAAAGAGAGGACACTAATCAAGATCCCAGAAGATGACTC
>APFE030047248.1:22258-46800 GCA_000404065.3 Pinus taeda | reverse complement strand
TAAAAAAAGTCGTTTAGGGCCTCAAAATGGCTCCGGAAGTTTAGGACCCGAAAAACTGCTAAAAATAGTAAATTGTGCTATAATTAAGGAAACTGAAAAAAACTGCATGAAGCACTTAGAGGGGATCCAAGTCGAATTAGCGGGTGGCCACCAATATCCACTTGGATCACACTGGCTCATGTATCTCCTCACATCCCGATGAAGAGTGGGCCAGTAGTAGCCTACTTGTAATATCTTGGAGGCGGTTATTTTTGCTCCAAAATGACCTCCATAAGTTCTATCATGATAGGTGAGGAGGATGTCAAAGACTTCCTCCTCACTGACACATCTTTGCAAGATCTAATTTAGGCCAAGTTTGAAGAGATTGCCTCCAATCCAGGTGAAAGGGGCACTTTTCCTTACTATCCTGCTCTTCTCTTTTGAGGACAGATGTGGTGGGAACTGTGCTGAAACCAAGTAGTATGCTATGTCAACAAACCATGGAGAGAGTACTAATATAGAAAATAGGTATTGATCTGGAATTTGGTCATCCACCATTCCTTCTTCACATGCAGGCAAATTCACTCTAGACAAAAGGTCAGCAACAACATTCTCTTTACCAGGCTTATTAATAATTGTCAAATCAAATTGCTGCAGTAAAAGCAACCATCGAGCATTTACATATGGTTTGTTCATTACATATCTAATTGCAGCATGATCAATGTGCACAAAGGTTTGATAGCCTATGATATAATGTCTGAATTTGTTTAAGGAATGCACGACAACCAGTAGTTCCTTCTCGGTCATTGTATATTTTAACTTTGCCTTTGACAAGTTTTTGCTTATAAAGTATATGGCATAAGGTAACTTTTCATCAACTTTTCCTAAGGCTGATCCTATCACTTCGTTTGAAGCATCTATGTGAATGCGAAATGGTAAGGACGAGTTTGGGCCTCTGAGAATTGGGGCAGTCACGAGCTTGCTCTTCAAGGTATCTAGGGCTTATTGATAGTTTTTCGACCATATGAACTCAACATCTTTACCTAGGAGGCTAAACAAAGGAGAGGTTATCTTACTGAAGTCTTTAATGAATCTTCTGTAATATCTGGCCAAGCCTAGGAAACTTCTGACATCCCTCACCTTTCGAGGAGGTGGGACCCTTTGGATGATGGAAATTTTGTTGGGGTCCACCTTCAGTCCTTGTTGAGACATTGCATGACCTAGCACGGTCCCTTTAGTCATAAAAAAGGCACATTTTTCTAGACTAAGGGATAGGTTCATCTCAATTCACTTATCGAGAACTTTTCCTAGGTTAGATAAAGCTTCCTGAAAGTCAGAGCCATAAGGAGTAAAATCATTCATGTATATTTCTATTGCATCATGAACCAAATCAGAAAATATACTCAATATTGCTCTTTGGAAAGTGGTTGGAGCATTGTACAAACCAAAAGTAAGGACTCAGTATGCAAAGGTACCCTAAGAACAAGTGAAAGTGGTCTTATCTTGGTCTTCCAGGTTGATTTGAATTTGATTGTACCTGCTAAACCCATCTAGGAAGGAGGAAAAAGAATTCCCTGCTAGATCGTTTGACACTTGATCTATGAAAGGTAAAGGAAAGTGGTCCTTTTTAGTGGCCTTGTTCAATTCTCAATAATCAACATAGATTCTCCACTTACCATTTTTCTTTGGCAGCAACACCAAAGGGGGGACCCATTCACTGTTAGAAATGGGATAGATGAATCCTGCATCGAACAATTTCTGCAGTTCTTCCTTAACAATATTTTTAAGTGTTGGGTTCATCCTCCTTTAAGGTCACCTGATTGGCTTGCAATCTTCCTTGACATATATATGATGAGTACATATTGAAGGGTGCACTCCCTTCATCTCCTTATAACTCCAAGCAAAGGAATCTCGATGTTTTCTTAAGAGGTTGAATAACTCCTTCTCCTGGGAAGGACACAAGGATGGATTGATTTTCAATGTTCTTTCTGGGCCGAACTCTATATTTTTGACATGGAGAGAAGTAGGGTCAGCCACACAGAGATCAGTTGAGGGGTTGTTTTGGGTTTCTCTTATTATGTCTTCTAATGGTGATACACTGGGAGGTGGATCCTGAATCAAATTTTCAATCATATCATCCTCATCTTGTGGTTTTCCTCCCATGGTGATTTCCAATGCACAAAGCGGTGTAGAATAAACTTCATCCCCATCCTCCTCCTCCAACTAGAGAGGTAGATCATGCTCTAGCAAGGGTTGGGCAAGAGGATATAGGGTTAACTGTTTGGACATTTTCCCATTCTTTATGGTCATGTTCACATCTCGACAGCTGATGTAGGCATTGTTGTAGCCAACCAGGGTGTTCCCAGAATGAGAGGATACCCAGTGAGGTTTACCTTTGGCTGGATAACTAAGAAATCAGTAGTATACTCCTAATAATCTATGGATCCCATCACATCTTCTGTAATCCCCTCAGGGGTCACAGTGGAGCAGTCTGCTAGCTGCAACACTGTCGTGGTCTTCCTTAAGGAGCCCTGGAGATTAAGTTTGAGCATTGTTTCTTTTGTCATCACATTAATGGTAGCTCCCAAATCAATCAAGGTATGTGAGACCATTGTGCCATTGATGTGGACACCAACTACTTGGCTTCCAGGATCAAGATATTTTGGATAGATTATTTGCCCCAACATCAAATCAGACAATTGTCCTATGACATTGATGGTTGGGGCATCTCTCTTGCACCTCCCTCGATGCCTAAAGCACTTCTCTTTGATCAACGTATTGTAGATAGGCACATCTTTTATGGCTTGGAGAAGTTGTATCTTCACATATAAGTGTTTCAATTATCCTAGGAGTTCAGTCTCTTCTGGGGTAGGCTGGATTGTCATTGATAGTCTCTCAGGAAAGGGTGGATTTTCTTTAGGTTCACTTTCCTCTGTATCTTCCTCAACCTCCCTAGGTGGAGGCTGGCTATTTGGGAGAACTTTCCCAGATCGCAAGTTGATTTCTTGAATCTCCACAGCATAAGTTAGGCATGATGGTTCCCCACTATACACTTGTTGATCTTGTCTATTGTTCGAGTTCAAATTTGGTTGGGCAGGAATTTGGGATTGCCTTGGTGGAGCAGAAGGTAATGGTTGTTGTTGGGCAAGTGGCGGAGACAAAAGAGCAGGAGAGAGTTGTATTGGGGCCTCCACCCCTGATGAGATGCATTCCACTGAGGTTGTGGTTGAGCATAAGGTTGAAATGAATGAGCGTCTAGTGGGGCATGATATTCAGATGTGAAGGACCAAGGAGGGGGCATGGACTAGGAAGGATGAGCAAGGGGGCCCCAAGAAGGTGTGACTTGGTTAGGGTGGTAGTATGCCTGAGATGTCCCTTGCATCCCCTGCTGGTATGGTCTAGGTCCATGCGACCTCCTTTGGTTTATGTAATAGATTTGTTTAGTGGCTCCTTCAACCCCTTGGTATACAACTTTAAGACTAGGCAAGGAATGACACTTATCTGTGGAATGATTTTCTTCACAGACTAAATAGACCTCTATAGAGTTCAATGGGCATTCATTCCTAGGATGCCTCCTCGTGCATCTAGGAAAAAAAATTGTCAAAGCCCTCTCTGCTTCCTCTTTCGTTCTTTGGATATGTAAGGTATTCATTTGCATGGCAAGAGTCTGCAGCATCTCACTCTTGAAGTCTTCCATCATGCTTCCAATTTCCCCTTTAATGGATGAATTGGAAAAAGGGGTACTGGTTATGGTTTGACCCCCCCACCTTTCTTTTTGGCTGCTCTAGAATGGTTTCTAAAAATAGTATTTATGTCCTCGTATGATAGTTGGTAAATGTCTCCCCTAGCTGGTAAATGTCTCTCTTGGCTAGTAGATGGAGGGTGTCTAAAAGGTCTTCCTGGATTCCCTTGAGTAGGACCAACTTAGAGACTCAAGGTCAAGTGTACACCCGACGCTTTTGTAATTGAGCTGGATCCTCTCTGCATAGTCTTCCAATGTCTCATCACTTCCCATGGTAAATTCTTTAGTATCTTTTGACCTACAATAATCTCGATACTTTTTGTTAAAGGCTTGTTGCATCTAAGCCCAATTTTTGATGCTATTGCTAGGTAACCCCATGAACCAACACAATGTTGTGTCCTTAAGAGTAGAAGGGAATAGTTTCAAATTTTGCTCATCTTCTGCATAGTCATAAGTTTGACAAATGACAACGAACTCAAACAAAAAGGTTTCAGGATCTTCTGTAGTCAAGCCATGGAAGTGAGGTAGGGCTGAAGGACTTATATTTTTCATTTTGGTGTCCCCATTGGTCTCCCGAATGGAAAATGTACCCTCTATTCTTTCTCCATTTCCCCTAGCATTTATGTTTTCAGCCATTGGCTCCAGAGGAATGTTTTCTTCTTCTTCTTCCCCTATAGGTTCTTCAAATATGTCTAGCTATTCACCTAAGGGTTCTTCTTTATCGCAGCCGTCGAAGAAGAGAGAAGGTTGGCTATGTGAAACAATGGGGGTGTTGGTAAAAAAATTTCCCGAGTTATCTCTATTCCTACGAGGAATGAAATGAAATGTGTTTGGTTGGTTTTTTCTTTTCCCCACACTGATAGTACCTGTAGAAATTGAAATTGTGATTGAACAAACAAATTGCAACTAGCTGAAATGAACTTGCTGAATGGAAATTTGCAGAATTGAAAAGGAAAGCAAGGAAATGCAGAACAGAAAGAAAGGAAATGACTAGTCCACTTTTTCCAAAATGAAATTTGTAGAATTGGAAGGCAAAGTAAAGAAATGCAGAATTTAAAGAAAATAAACGACTAGTCTACTTTTGCGGAAATAAACTATTAGCAGAATGTTGAAATAGGAAATAGAAGAAAGAAGTAATCGCATAATACTTTGATGCTTCCCCAGCAATGACGCCAAAAATTGGTGAGTTCCATTATTGTAGAAATAATGTTGCAACTACTAGGCTACCAAATTTACTTTTATCAACCTGGTAGTTTGTAACAAACTTGGAAGCATCGGTGTTGTATGCACAAGTACTAGTTCTTACTGCAGGTTGTCACTTGGTCAGCTAGCGCAAGATCACTAGGAGCTCAAGCCAATTTTTATAGATCTCAGAAGAAGCTCTATTTGTGATGAAAGAAAGAAATATTACTCTACATAAGCTATTCTAATTGGAGAAAGGAAAAAGACTGGAATGTAGAGCAAGACCTAGTAAACCCTAATGAATAAGCTAATTCTACTTTTGCCAAGAACACTATGAAAACCATGAAAGCAATGCCATTACTAATCAAGAAAGCAAACAACATCTAACCATGCTATTTCTGGAAGTAAATAAGAAATTTTGTTTTTTTTGGATTTTTATGTGCTTTTATGTGAATTTGACATGCATGTAATTTCTTGTATGTGAGTGTGGTAGTTAATAGGTGGCATTAAAGGGTGGTTTTGGAGCTTGGGTGGATGGAATATGGTGCAGGTGGGTCCTAGGAGGTCTTAGGTGTCCTTCTGGAGGCTTTTCCCGCACTCAACCTTCAAAAGGAGGCCTACAGGAAAAACTACAGGAGGACACAGGGAAACTATAGGAGGAAAACAAGGAAACTACAAGAAGCCTACAGGAGGAGGCTGAGAGAAATTTCTGTTATTTTGAGGGTGTGACAGTGGGTGAAAAAGGTGGATGAAGGTTGGAAGGAGGTGTTAGGGTGCTTGTGGTCTACCATGAACCACCAAGAGAGAAAAAGATGATTCGGTTTGCTCAAGGAGAGAGGAAGAAGTTCTATGAAAAATGAAGGAAACTAAGGCAGAATTGAGGTGAGGTTTGGGGAGACCTATAGGGTGTGGATCAGATCGAGGATGTGATTACTGATAAGCTGACCTACTGCTGGAAGAGATCTGTTTCAAAGGAACTGATAGTTAACCAAGAAGATCAAGCAAGCAATGGAATGAGTGCATTTAGGAAAAACAGAGTTTTGCATTAAAATGATCTAACCTATGACCTATGAAAGGAAGTACTGAGATATGCTGTAAGAAAGGAAAGCATGGAAGAGGACTATTGCAAATCAGGAAGTGAACATGATAAGGAAGATCTAAAGCAAAGAAAAACTGGACTATTAACCTACTAAAAAGATGCAAACACTAGAAGTCCTATGAATGAGGAAAATCTATATTTTTGGGGCAACAAGAGGGTCTTTGCCTCAAATCATGGTCCCAAAGGGAGGAAGAGAGGCCAAGGCACTTTTTCTAGCCTTTTGAATATTTTCTGATTGCTGCTTAACCTACTACAGAAAGCACAAATGGAAGCAAACTAGTAAATCATCAAAAGCAACCTATTCTAAGCCATAAAAGAAATACATCTAACAACAAATTAACCTACAAATTGAAGTAAGCATACAAATACAAGTAAAGAGAAGCTTCGTTGCTTGGATTGGGCCCTAACTGAAGAGCTTTATCCCTTTGAGGTAACTCAGTGCTAGTTCGAAAAATATTCCATCTTCATTATCAAAAAATAGAAAATTTACATGAAACTGTCATAAAATAATAAGCTCTAAATTTGAGAAGATTTTACATAAGAAAAAATCCGACCCTAGTGAGGCCCTTAGCCTCTCTACTTATATATCTCAAGATACCAACAATTTACTTAAAATCAAGGAGGTTTGGCTTCCAAAACTCGAAATAACTATCAGTCATCCTCCACTTGCTCGGCTGCCTTCTAGTGCTTGATTCGGCTGCTTGTACTCCGAGCTGAATGAAGGGGAATTCAATGTGAGGAGTAATAAATGAGGGATATTCCCTCCTATAAGTCCCCTCCTTTGTCTACTTCTAGTTATTGCTTCCAATTGAGCACTGGATCCTTGACTTTGACCTCGAAATCCATCAATAATCTACATTAAATACATGTTAGACCACATGGCATCATCACTAACTCAACTCACTCTATAAGCATAAATATAATCATAAAATCATACAGTAAGCTAAGAGAATGTTTGATTTGACTAGGCCAGGAGGTAAAATGAGCCCATATAATTGTAGGTTTTAACCCCGTACAGAAATTACCTGCATATGAATTCTAAATCACAGGAAAAATAAAAATGCGAGAGCATAACACATAAAACACATATACACAGAGATTTCCCACTGGATCTCAAAACCGAGACTACCAGCTTCTTTTTCATTATATTCCTTTCAATGTTACAATATATATTTATACATGCTGAAGCATCCAATACCATGGACCGAAAACCATCGCGTCCAAAACTGTGGACTGAAAACCATAGGTAGGTTCGCCCAACCTAATATAGGGTCCAAAAAAAAAAATTTCTTGGGGCGCTGCCCCAAACCCCGTAGAGGGGGGCTACCTGCCTCCCTCAAACCCCCCGGACAGGGGGGGTTGCCGCCCCCCCGCTGCGCAATTGGCGCGGCGAAGGGGGGGCTCTGCCCCCCCTCTAACCCCCCGGTTCACTACGTAGGTTAGTTGTGGAAAGAATATAACACAACCCAACAAATCTGCAGCGGGTAAGTTCTTCCACTTGATGAGATACTCTAAAATTGATCGATTTTGTAGTTGTAGATTTCTTTGTTTTTTGACTACTTCCGATTCCAATATGATTTTTCCCTCATCATCAAGTTTTGGCAATATTGTTTGAACTGAGATCTTCTCACCTATAACCTTCTTTAAGCATGAAACATGGAAAACTGGGTGCACTCGGGAAGATGTAGGAAGCTCCAATTTGTATGCCATAGTACCAATCTTTTGTAACACCTTGTATGGACCATAATACTTTGGTGATAATTATTATCCTTCTTAGCTTGCTTGAGGGACATTTGTTTGTATGGTTGCAATCATAGAAATACCCAATCACCTATATCAAAACTTATTTCGCTACAATGTTGATTTGCTTATTGTTTCACTCGATTATGCGCAAAAGTGAGGTTATCCTTTTTCTTTTTGATATGTCCTTCTATTTTTAGAGTTTGAGGAGTGGTAATTCTTTCCAATGCATTACAAGATATGATCGGATTCATTTCTTCTTTATCTTAGGTTGCTTCCTAGTGTATATTCTCTTCTTTTGACGTTTCTTGATCCTTTTCTTCCTCCTCTTCACAATCAAAGTAAAATAATTTCTTCTCAACACACTTATGACCTTTAGTGTATTTGCTATCACAACTATAACAAAGGTCATTTTCTCCTTTTTCTTCCAATTTTTGTGGTGTCAACCTTGTAGGTTGTGGAAGACTAGGAGAAACAACACTTCCATCTTTATAATTGTGAGTGCTAAGATTTCTTGTTGCCATAATTTTGCTTTCAACTTTTCTTGCCAACGTGAATTCCTTCTCCAATGAATCAGGTTCCTAAAGACGAACCTCATGTTTAATGTTATACTTTAAAGTCCCTATGAAGACATAAATCCTCTACTTCTCTAGAATATCATTCACCCTTATATTCAATTTCTGGAAGTCCTCAATGTGCTTTTCCATTGAACCCTTTTGTTTGAGATTTATCAATTGGCTAAAAAAGGTGTTGCTCTTTGTATCCTCATAATGTGCTATCATTTCTTCCATGAAAATTGACTAGGTGACAAGCAGTTGAAGAGAACAAAGCCCTTTATACCATAAAAATTGATTCGGTTCTAGATATAAAGATGCAATACGTACCTTTTGTAATAGTTGCACATCATGTAGATCAAAATATTTCTCCATCTGTACTATCCATGTTATGGGATCCTTGCCATCAAATTTACTCATATCGATATTTGGAATATGGTGGGTCTTCAATCGAATGTTATATTCTATGAAATCATGATTAACCTTTATTTTTTTCTCATCATGAGTTTCCTCTACTACCTTTTTGTCATTAGGAGGCCCTTCTTGTAGCATCTTTGTCCCATCTTCCTTCAAACCTTCCATGTCTTTCTTCAAATCTTCCATGCCTCTCTTCAAATATGCTTCTCTACCACTGATATTAACTTCCATGGCACATATAAAACTATTTAACTTAGCTTCAATCAAATTCTTCAAATCATCCATCCAATTTTTCTTACTAGGTGTTTCTATTTGGTTGATTCGAGTCATTATTTTTCTTGCTTTTAGTCACTTGATCTTGAATCTATTGTATCTATGAAATTTTAGATCTCCAAGGTCGAAAATTGCGATGCGCAGTAGCCCTCTACATTTTCTTTCCAATGCCACCAGTCTAATCAAAATTGGATTCTCCAAGAAAGAGTTATGCACAATATCCCAAGATGACTTGATTATATACTGTTTCTTTAGAGTGAACTTGTACGAAGTTACATGTGTCACTATTTCAACCTTTGGACCTAGAAGCAATACACAAAAACGTACAATCCGTCCTCTTTCTATAACTGCTTATCAAATTTCAATATGATTCTCATAGAGAACGTTATGATGATTTTCCCAGGGTCACCTGTTTGGGATGTAATTAGGGAGCCTTCAGAAATCCTAAATGTCTTGGACTGTATCTATGAACATATAGTGAAACAAGATTTGAAAATTGGACCCGAGCTTCACCAAAATTTCGTTCAAATGGGATTTAGTTTCAGTGATTTAAACTTCATAGAAAAATATTATAGTGAAAATGCCACGATGACCTATTTGAGATGGAATTCTGGAGCTTGAACAAACCCTAACTTCCTTAGATCAGATCTCCGAAAATATAGCGGGACAAGATCTTAAATTTAGACCCAAGGTTAAACAAGATGTCGGCTCAAATGGGTTTTTTTTTTAGCTTATGAAACATTGCAGACAAAACGTTATAGAAAACATTCCACGATGACCTGTTTGGAGCAAGAAAAACCCTATAATCCAAAGCTTTGATACCAATTGTCATGCAACCTTCTCACAAAATAGAAGAACATATAGATCAACGACTTCAAAATAAGCCTCTTCGAGGGGGAATCCTCCTTTACATTACATAAATGAACAATTCTTGAACGATACAAACGACAAGGCTTCCTTTCTATATATAGGAGTATAAGGGGTCCCAATACAATTAGAGCCTACATAACAATAATATTGTAGGGAAACAACAATAACAATAGTGGGCTTTTATGGGGCATAATAATAACAACATGGGGACTATATGGGCACAATAATACAATAAGGGGGTTTCACTAATAACAATAAGGGGTTACACTAGTAGTATAGGGACCTAATAGAAAATCAGAGAAATTCACAAAGTGCACGAGGAATCTAGAGAATTTTCTAGTTGAAGCCACACCACACCCAAAGAAATACCATGTTTTAGCTACAACCACATGAACAAGCATACCAAATGTCAGTTGGAGGCTTTCAATTGCACATATGAGGTTGTCTCCTTGTAGTTGGGCGAGAGGATAAAAACATGAAAACTTCGCTAGCTCAGAACTTGCCCAAACTTTCTCTGCTACTTGACATACCTATATAAGTCCTCAAGGACCCTCTATAGGCCTTGCAACACTCAATTAAACCATTGTCACAACTCCAACATCATCACAAGTCAAGGTAAGTTGAATTGAATGCCAACCAACAACTACACTAACACCTGAGCCATCAAATTGCTCCACAACTTCTCCAACACCTACACAACTTTCAAATAATTAATGATAAGACATGAAAATCCATACAACTGATCATACTAGCCAAAAACCAACTGCGCACACATAAGGTACCATAGACATGACTTAACAGAGTCTAATGATGGTCAACTAGGTGTGGCAACTCCATAACCTATCAAGGAATCCATACACAAGCCAAATACCTACAAGAACATCTGCACTCACTGAACTAAGATCTATAACCAATGCACAATCCAATTACCATCTCATTAATCAAACATGCCCTACTAGAAACTCATGCTACTAGGTTGACATCAATGCCAATCAACAACACACCAATGCTACCAGGTTGACATCAATGCCAACCATCCATCATTGCAATACAACATAAATGCAAAAAATACCCCCCTTTGGCATCGATGGAAACCCTAGCTAAACCATCTAATTGACCTTTGAAAACTCCTCACTCACTCCCCCTTTGACATCAATGACAAAGGGCTGAGCTCATCCAATTGACCAAATATTAATAGGAAATACTCCCCGTAGAAACTATCTGGGTCAGATCAAAATGCACTAGCAAACAACGACACTCCTCATGGCAACATGGAAAGAAATAGTGGCAGTAATAGGTTTCTCTCTCCTAAAGCAGCAACAACAAACTCTCCATGAACACCACTCTCAACCAACAACAACAAAATCTCCATGAACACCCACCCTTAACCAACAACAATAGTATAATGTGAGAAAAAACATTATCTCCAAACTCAATGAGTAGTAGAAAATCATCCTTTGATACAATAGCAACATATATATGATGGCCAATGAATAACATGATCATCCATCCTATCTCAAGAAGCAACACAATATCCATAATTGATCAAAATATACACTCTAGACTTGCTCCCTTTGAGCATCATCAACATCAACCTACAACCAATGCCTTCTAGTTGAAGGCTACACCTCATGGACTAAGGGACTGAATTAACACAATATGTCTAATATGCAATATAATACATGACTGAAACACCACACATCAACCCACATGAATTAATAGTTCATCCCTCATCAATGGATACCAAACACCAATACTCTCTCTCCAACATGACCATGACCAATCATATCCAGTACAATCTAAGCACATGGTTGTATAATGAGATACAAGGTTGGAAAATGACTATAACATGATATACAATAGCCCAAACATGGTTGTAGAAACTCAAAATAACACAAACTTGACCTGACTCATATCTCTTCCTATCACCAACTTATTAACCCAGTGACTCGAACACTTGACTACAGGGCTTCATAAGCATGATACATGATTGCAACTGATGAAGTACAATATTAAACATGTGGTTATTACATGATGCTCAGAACTTTCAATACATGACCACGACTTATGACTCTCTCCAAGATATACTCAATTAAACTCCTTCCATGATGAATCAACAACAATATGTAAATCTCATCATGCATATAACCATCCTCTTGCATAACATAGATCCATTTGTATCAAGGAATTATATTCTAGCATAAAATGATGTGATGGTAGGAGTAACCAATCAACATGATGTAATCATTAGTAGTGGTAGCATATAATCATGACGTCAATTAAGGAGCATAAAACTCCAATATGTATCAACAATTTCTAACACATAGATATAGCTCATGAACTTGCAGCAACAAAATATTACCATCATATCACGTAATCCAAAATGCACCAACCAACACATCTATATGATAGAAACAAGAAATGTGTCCAATAATGTATACATTATTTTCAACACCAAACAACCATCCTCTCATAGCAGTAGAAAGAAATCCAACACATCTCACATCACAAGAGAAGCCATATAATGTTATCATTCTTTTGACCAACAACATAAGTTGCAAAGCATTATGGAAGAAAATCACAGATCCATGAAACAAAAAACCTGACCAACAAATCCCCCAACAAGTACCAACATATCATATCACTGCATATGCATAATGCCAACGATTAAGTAGCAACAAATAATATTCAACTTGGAGTAGCACTAAACTTGTAGCACAATATTTATCAATAACAAGACTAGCAACAATGAACCATAAAGAGATCTACTAAATGCAGCATAGGAAAAGTAACAACAACCAATCTCCTCGATGGTGGTAAAGAACACACATGGGAGATCATTCAACGTTGTGACCAATGAATCAATATATGACAGAAATAACGTCACATCATATGTAACAAAACCAACGGTTATCATACTCCTACTATATATTAGTAATGATAAATTATGGCTCACATAAGCTCTAGACAAGCCAATCATGATGTGCATTATTTATCCTGTGCTCCATAGAGGCAAAAACAAAACCATCTAGCAACTATATAAGAGTCATAGGCATGCATTTGGAGCATAAACACTAACAATATAAATGTATAATCATCATACATCAAATCAACATGTGACCATACTCATGTTCAATAACTAAAGCAAGTGAAATAGATACATCAAGATCATCTAATTTGCATATGAACCATGGCTTCTAATCACTGGAACTAATTCATGTCAATCTCTCTCACTAACAACATACACAACTTGTTCATATAAATTTAATTTTTCATGAATGCTGAAAATAACCATCAATTTGAAAATAATCAACTCCATGCTAACTAATACAAGGCTATGGAGAATCATGTAAGTCATACAAACTCAAAGCAATCCTCCTTAGTCTCTAATAGCTCCTGCAATGACCAATGTTAGATAAATGTATAACATGACAAAAAATCAACCCCCTTCAAGAAATGTCTTTTTCTTCTTATGCTAGCATGGACCATGATGCCATCAATATACCGCTAAAAATTTGAAGCATGTGAGATTCTTCCCATGCACATGTGTCATCTCTAAATAATCTATTGCAACAAAAACTATTAGTGCTACAAAATCATGAAAACTAGTTGCAACATAGTTTTCATACATACTCTCCAATATGGAAGCACCTTTAATGATATGCATTCGCTCAATAATGTGGCCACATACTCCCCCTGAGAGCATGAAGGCCTTGACTTTTAGTGGGAGTGATATGTTGCTCCTTTCTTCTCCAAATTTTGTGAGATTGATCCTTGGCATGCATATTCTTATTTGGATTCTTGACTGCTTGGATTTGCATGGATTTGTCCCTTTGATTGGATTTCCTAAAACACATGGGAAGATTTTAATCCTTGGCCTTATGACACATGTTATCACAAACATAGCATCTAATATGCTCCAAACAATGGTGAAAAAGGTTCAAATCTTTTGTTGATATCATTTATACTCCTTGCTCCATAGGTTCTACAATAAACACCTCTATGACCAAAATCATTGCATAAGAAATAGAAACCCATAAAATAAATTTTATACCTGAAGACTAATGGGAATAATCTTTGAGGATGCTCCTTAATCAACTTCTTATTTTGTTGGGAATATTTTTTCATTTTACCTCTGCACTTTCCTTAAATTTTTCCAAGTTTTTTATAACTAAAACACTTAACATTTATCATATCTCTCCTTGGAACATTATTTGTCTCTTGGATTGGCTCTTGATCTCGATTATGGCTTCCTTCATTTCTGCTCAATCTTTCTACTTTGGGATTTTCAATTGCTTCCTCGTTTTCTCTCTTTATGCTTTCTTCTATTTATGATTCTAGTTTCTCACATTGGTTGACTTGATTTTTGACCCAGCTACCAATCTCCTCTTCAATTCTCCTTGCTTTCTCCAACTAATTTTTCATATCAAAATTTTCTTCTTTGATGGCATGCTCTCTCTCTTCAAGAATTTGGAGAATTTTCTTCAACTATTTATTCTACAATTTGAGCTTCACTATCAATCTTGCTTGAACTTTATTTTGTACAAAGGGTTATTAATCTCTTAAACTTTCATCTTTAGACTCCTACACTAGAAAGACACCTTCCTCGCCTCTTGAGAAATCAACTTCAACAAACTGATCATAATACTCTTAATTAACTCCAAAATCATCATAACTAGATTGACCAAAAACAATACTTTCCATACCTTTTACCAAGAGGAGAGGGCCATCAGGTTTTGTAGCACTCTTAACCTATTTTCAACTCTTCTTTTTTCTAAAATTGTTTCCTTTTGTTCTAAGACATATTCCCACGATATACCCTTGAGTGATCAAACTCCACTAAAAGAAATTGCTCTGATACCAATGTTGGAAATGTTTTCACCACTAAGAGGAGGTGGGGGGTGGTTGAATCACAGTAGTGACAATTTTTATTAACTTTTAAATATTTTTCCAATTATTGAATCACACACATACATTAACTCGTTAGTATATCAGATCACACAATAAAAATACATGAGACCCATAAAAACAACATGCATAAGAGGACACAAATGATTCTCATGGAAAACCCTCTACAAGGAAAAAAACACCCATTGTTGTTGTTGCATTGTTCATATAATTTAATTACTTGTCAATAAATTCAATACGTAGAAAATACTTATGGCTATTGTTGGTGTCCAAGTATGAATCATGCAATTCACCCAATCCACAATTAATTGTCAACCCATGGTTCTACCATTTGTTTCAAGGCTATCATGCACTATATGTGTAGGCCACAATTTCCCTACCCAACATTGAACATTAACTATAAATTCATCAGTGTGTAACCACAAGCAATAATGTAATAGAAATAAGAGTAACAACAATAATAACTGTAAAAACAATAAGAGTAACATCAATAAGGACTCATAGCAATGCATTGATAAAAATTCACAACAATAATAAACTCACAAAAATAAACCTAACACACATCTAATCCAGCAACACCTGGTCAGGAGAGTGGTCCCAACTCCTTGATCAGGGTTGTGGTGAGATCAAAGAATCATGATATGCTCAGAAGATCAACTTATCATTAATAAAAAAAATATTACAATCTTGTTGTTACAGACTCAAAGCTAGAGTATTCTCCTGCAAACTTAGCAACTCTACTTTATACAATTTGTCAATGATACAACTCCTAGAATCACGACATTATCTACCCTTAGTTACCTGGTGGTTTTCAAAATGAAACACAATGTTAAAAGATACAAGTGTGTTAATCGAAGGGTTGATTCACCATTGCAGCCAATATTCAAGAATAGTGTTGCTAGTTTGATAGCATCGTTTAGTGAATCATGGTCCTAGTCATTCTCCCTCTAAATATGTAGAAATAACTAAATTAGTAAGTCACTCTGGTAATAATCACCTATGACTATGCTTCATTGACCAATAATCCACAAAGACATGATGGGAGGTATACCTATGTAATTTAATATATCGATTAACCATTATTGGCATGAAATCGATAAAAGAACAGGGTAAAAATGGTGAGTAAAAGTGTGCAAATATAGCCACCAACATCTCCCCCCAATTGGCCTTACTGCATGTCCTCATGTAATTCATCACCTATGCAATTCTGGGCTCAAGCCACGATGATTAGCGTGAAGCTATGAAAGATCATATTTTGCAGACATCTCTATCCCTAGAGGCTTATACCCATCTATTTGGATTACTTATTTCCACCAATCGTCACTTACCTCGTAAGCTGGAGTGTACTGATCAATTGGCAGCCAGATGATGGGAAGTCGAAACCTCAAACCCATCCATCAGACCCCACCATGTCACCTACACACAATCTACCAGGAACCCTGTGTAGAGCTCACAAGAAATTGGGGGCCCCAAAAGGCTCATGTATCCTGATATCTGATGACGAGAGCATCCACCTTTTCTGGTAGTTATCCCAGGCCTCCTCCTAACAAGTGAAGATCTGTTTTGTGCATATATCAACACACCATTTCTGAGTTTCCAACATCTATTATTTCTTTCCTTTGATTCCAAAGAGGGTTTTGTGTCGTATAAACATTCACAAACTGAAAATTCTCTATCTTGATGATAGGTGGCCTATTTGCCTAATTTTCTTCGAACGTATCAAACACCTTTTTACGTTTAATCTAGTCGATAGTGTAGGAGGTAAAGGCTTTCAGTTGAATGTCTCCTACATATGGCACTGGGTTAAATGATGGATCATTGCCCAGGAAGTAGTCATGCATGTACAACTCGCACATCAAATGTTGATCCAAAATGTTGTGGCATCTCATGATGTGTAAAAACTGCATTGAATCTTCAATATCATGATAGAGCTCCTGGCAAATGCTCTCTAAACAAAAATAATAAATATTGTTCATGGAGGAACAAGGTGTAGCTATGAGCAGAGGGATGAAAAGACATTGCCTGTTGAGCAAAGGTAAACATCTCTTCCTTATCAGCCTTTAGTAGCTTCACCTATTCTTCCAGCCCCTAAAGTTTCTTATGCTATTTCTCATGCTTCTATTTTTCGTTTTATATTTGTTCCATGTAACGAGAAACTATTTTTGGAGCTTTCTTGTAAGTTTTCCTTATTCCTTCTCAGTGTTCCTCTAAAGGAATGGACCCTCGTTGAAAGTGAGTTGTTGTGGCTTGCCACTTCTAAATTTCAACAGACATGACAAACTCTCGTGCCTCGATCATATGAAAAAATGACTTTGTCTGTGTAGCTGTTGAAGTCGTTGGCCTGTCTTCAGTCTGTGTCACTACTAAAGTCATTGGCCTATCTTTAGTCTGTGTTGCCACTGAAATAGTTTAAGGATAGGGCTCTGCAACATTTTTCTTGTGCTTTCTCACTTTTCTTCGTAGGTGTCGCAACCGTTTCCTCAATTTCATGATCTCCATTTTCAATTGCATATTCTCTCTAAATTGTGCCTGATATCATTCCTTAAGAGGGGTTCTCCTTCTCGAACATTACTCGATAAAATCTTGTTTCACAACTACTTCTTCCATAGGCCTCATAGCTAGTCTAGGGCATAGCCAGTTAGTGTTGACAAAATTGTCAACCGGCTCTTATTTTACTCTGGGAATAGTCCCACCATTTCCTTCTTCAGGTCTCAAGACCACTACAACTTCCCTCTGCACTTCTGGATTCACTGCAGGGTCTCGTGTGGTAGTGTCTTTGACACCCTCCTCTTGTAGTTGCTCTGCTGTCCAATCATCCTCTTCCACCTATGTAGGAAGAGTTGCTAACCCTTGCAGGTTAGTTTTTTTAGGAACATCCTTTTCTATTTTCGTAGGAATGTTTTCTAATCCTTATAGGCTAGTCTGATCAGTAATGTATTCTCCCATCTTCTCTTTAATAGTTTCTAACCCTTGTGGGTTAGCCTTATCTACAACAGTCTCCTCCATCTGCTCAAGAGTAGTCCCTAACCCTTGTGGGTTAGTCTGATCAGCAACATCTTCCTCCATTGGCCACAGAACAATTTCTAGTCCTTGTAAGTTGGTCTGTTCAGCTACATCTTCCTTCATCTTCTCAGGAACAATTCGTAGCCCTTGCAGGTTAGTTTGTTTAACTACATCTTCTTCCATTAGCCTCAGAATATTTTCTACAAGAGTAACATCGGCCAAAGCTTCTTCATTTTGTCCTTTAGTTGGCACTGGTTCTTGTGTGACAATGTCGACTTCTACCCCTTCAATTTGTTCAATTCTTTCACCAATGGACGCTAGTTTTTGAATAATCATGTTGATAATGGTTCCCTTAGCCTTACCAAAAAATTTTAGGGTTGGAGAAGAAGCTTATTATTTATCCATGTGTCTAGAGGAATGGGTATTCCTTGCCCTTCTTGGAAACAATGCAAGAAAAGGAGAACGAGTAATGATTTCATCAATTTTTGTTTTCTCAATGCCTGTTGATGCAAGCCCTCCTTCCTCTTCTTCTATATTTGTCGAGTGTTCTATGCTCCCCTTTTCTCTTCCTGCATCGCTTCTTTTGAGTTTTCCTCCTACCCAGCAACCAACACTGTCTCTTATGGAGTGGTTTCGACTACGACTCCTGTTTCCCCCAAATGTTCCACATTCAATTGAATAGGTGGTGTTGGATCTTGAATGAAAATACCACCTACATTTTCAATCATAGGTTCTTCAAATGTTTGACTAGGTGGTGTTGGTTCTTGTGTAGTAGCAATACCTCCATTCTCAACCAAGAGTTCTTTAATTGTTCGGATAGGTGATGTTGGTTCTTGTGTGTCAGTACCACCAATAACCACATCCATGGGTGATGATTCTTCTCCCAGATTGTCAGTCGACGGTGGTTCTTATGGAGTAGCATTGACTGCACTCTCTTCTATCTCCATTGCATCAATCTCTATTGGGTGAATAGGTAATGTTGGAACAACATCGTTTGTGGCCTCTTCTTCTATTGCTACATCTTATTCCTCTTCCCTTGCAGGTAGCATGCCCGCAAGTTATTCCTCTACCAACCCAGTGAATTGTGGCCAAGCCACAGAGGTTCGAGACAGAGCATGCACCACCAATAATCTCACCAACCCATGATTTGTAAGAACTGCTCATGGTTGTTGAGACCACCGGGAATATTGCACCATTAAGTGAAGGCTGCTCCATAGGAAGTATTGCATGTCCAAATCATGAACCTATGCATGCTGAAACTGAATGCATGCAATTAGTTTGAAATGATACTTAAAAAATGTAGAGAAATGGCCTTCGCAGGTAACATACCTCATTACAAAATACACCACAACACTCCATGGATATGACAGTGATTTACAATCATACCCTCTTCCTTTCTGGACCGTTGTCTCCCCAGCATGTAAAAACAATTTTGGAAACTCCGACATAGGAGACTTCTGAGAGAACCATTTCTGACCTCCTCGCTGTAATCCACTAGCAATTGAAATAGCTTCCTCCATGACAAAAATATCCAATCCATGAACTCTAGAATCATTTCCTTCCAAGTTTAACACAAATTCTACTGTGATGGCTTCATCAAATCCTTGTAACCTCTCAAAATACTCATGCCACCCTGCATCCAAGAAAACTTGCCAAACCTCTGTATTCCATCGAACCTGCTATGTATTCTCTGGTTTGTGTCTCACAACCTGTCCACCCATTCTACAATGGCCCGTAATAGCACTTAGAAGTAATAGCAGACCGTCGGGAAGGAGTGTTAGCAAGTAGATTTTTAGTGAGAGTTGTGATAGGGATAGGATGCAGTGAGAGTGAAAACCAGAAGGATAACAATGAAACATGGAAAAATAATGGCAAATAATGGATAATAATGGAAGGTAATAATGGTAATTATTTATAAGCATTGGAAAGGACCGTTCATTAGTACAACAATACTAACTTTAAGTCCCGATGCGTATAGGCATCGTGCAAAGTATGGTGGAGAATTGTGAATGAATGCGCTTAGCACAAGGTTTGATAAAAATAATAATAAGTCATCATTATAGTACCTCCCCCCAACTAAGGGATGACTCTTCGTGGTCATATCGAGTCATGTCACATGAATTATTAATGAAATCCACAAAGTTGATTGGGGAAGTACCTAGGCGACATATCTTGACGCAGAAACATCAACGGGGGAGTAATAGCATTGAGGGAGCAACAATACCCAAGGAGTAACAACACCACTTGAACACTTAGTCGAAAACACGATGGAGTAACAACACTGGAGGAGTAACAACACCAGAATACTTAGATGAAATCATGATGGAGCAACAAAATTGGCAAAGTAACAACATCGAAGGAGTAACAACACTAGAGGAGTAACATCACTAGAATACTTAGACGAAATCGAGATGTCCATGGAGTAACAACAGCAGAGGAGTAACAACATTGGATGAGTAACAACACTAGTGAAGTACTTAGATGAAATTTCCATCATCAGAGTAAAATTACCGGAGGAGTAACAATGCCAGTGAAGTCCCTTCAAGAAAAAGATTGATAAAGTAGTAACAACATTATGAGGAGGAGCTCCCTGCACTAATAACTTCAAAATCAAAGTTATCAAAGAGATATTTGATAAAGGAGTCCCTTGAAGCTAGATGGTGATATAATCTACGGTGATTTCCATTCAGGATCAAAGGAGTATGTGCCTCATCAATTGTCGTAAGTATAACAGTCCCATTATCGAACACAATATTAACTTCATATGGTCCCATCATGGAAAATTTTAGGGGCGAATATTTTGTATCATAGTACATTGTTTTTTTTCGAGGGAAAAAAGCGAACTTTTCATTAAACATAAAAAGTTACAAGTATATGCCAAAGGCATTCCGTTTGCTGTATGAAGTTCTCATATAGCTGCTACAAAAAGACAGTCTTTTCTGCATCTCAAAATCTGGCTAAAGTATCAGCTGAAAGGCATATAAATATACAGTTACGCTTTCAGCCTATCAAGATCTATAAACAGTCCAAAAAAATGTGAACCATCTGGATATGACAATTTTCTATTTCCTGGGCCTCCTCTTAGGAGGAAAACAGCCCAAAACGAAAATAGAAAAAGCATTCAGAATAATACTGTTGTGTAGCTTGACCCCCATTATCTCAAAAAACAGTAAGTTTCCAAGTGTTTTATAATATCATAAAAGTCTTTAGAACTGAAAAGATAAAGTAAAATATTAAAGGTGAGGTGGCTGATCCGACACACGGATCTGTCCCTGATCTTCTTCCACTACTTTCCAACTGCCCATAACCTGCTATAAACCTTCCTTAGAAAGGTTGTCTGCTGTAACATGTCGCTCCCTGTATATGTGGCAAATTGAAAACACATTAAAAGAGAGTTTCAAGGACACAATTTCTTCTAACAAAGGTCTGAGCATATAACTATGACATCTACTTTGTCCATTGACCCATTTAATGACAGATAAAGAATCTACAAAGATCTGAACTGTGAGGATGTTCCTGTGAATGAGCCAGCATAGAAGAAGTTTTAAGGCTGAGAGTTCTACAAATTTTCTTGTCCCTGTGCCTAGCCCTACAGAAGCTTTTAAGGACTGGGTTTCGTTTAAATGGATAATCATTCCTGCTCCTGCTATGTTTTTCTGTGAAGCCCCGTCAAAATATGCCCATGGGATTCCTTCTCTGATCTGTTCCTCCCTTATCTTCCTAGTATTCTTTCCTTCCTCTGAATCTGGGATATTTTCGAGGATAGAAGTACTTTGAATTGCAATCAATTCAGCTGTGGTTTCCTTTTCCATGAAAATACTCCTGTTTCTTGCAATCCATATTCCCCAACAGATGATAGGTGGTAAATTTCTCATTTTCCCATCAGGATAATTGCGCCACCATTTATCCCATACCTCCTGAACATTTTCCTCCTCCCATTCAATCCTTTTTCCAATAAGTTTCCCGACCTCCGCCCAAACTATTTTGGCAAAAGGGCATGCAAGGAATATATGTCTTATATTTTCAGAATCAGACTTGCATAGAGGGCATCTCCCCGGCCCTTGTTTATACCTAGTTTGAAGTATATCCCATGTAGGAATTTTCCTTTTTAGAATACACCAAAAGAAAAGTTTGGCTTTTGCTGGGCATTTGAGTTTCCATATCAGTTTGACCCACCATTCTGGATCTCCCCATCCTTTTCTGGTCATTAGAAATTTGTATCCGAATTTTGGGGAATAAGATCCATTTTCCGCGTGTGCCCAGACTAGTTGATCCTGTCTGTCCCTTATCCTTACATTTGACCGAGATAGCTCTTCATTGTATACCTTCCACTCGTTCCACTAGGCTAGACGAAGGCTTAGATCTTCTCCAGATTTCCAGGCTTTCCCCCATATTGAGGAGGAACCAATTTTCTCAATCTGACTGAGATGCAAGATACCTTTTGATTCTAGATGTCTGATTAGACCAGGAGAGAGGGCATAGTTTTCATTACATCCAACCCAAGGATCTTTCCCAATCCTCAGGTTTTCCCCATTTCCAATCTGCCATGCCAGCCCTTGTTCAATCACCTTGAATGCCTCCATGGTGGCTTTCCACACCACCGAAACATTTTTCTCCTTCTTAGTTGGATTCCTTATCCATTCTTCTAAAGGAGTAGGGTCTATGTATTTCCTTTTTACCACTTTTGTCCAAAGATTTTCCATTTTGATTATTCTCCAACCTGATTTTGCTGCCAGTGATATGCTGAAATCAGTGAGGTTTTTTATCCCCCATCCACCCCATTCTTTTGGTCTTGCTACTTTATCCCAGGCTACCCATGGAAGAACAGAGTCCTCCTTTGAGCCTTCCCAGAGAAATCTACTGCAGATTATATTTATTTTCCCTAGAATCCCTTTTGGAACCCATGTTAATGCAGCCCAATAGACTGGCATGGCTAGTAGCACCGATTTGATTAAAGTTAGTCTTCCTGCTCAGGAGAGCCATTTGAAACTCCAGTGTGATATTCTGGCTTCGATTTTGGCTACCAGCCAGTTCCAGTCTTGCTTCCTGTAAGTGTATATAGTACATTGTTACAAATGGCCTCAAATTTATTTTATAAAAAAATTAGGTATGGAGGTTAGCCCACCTTATTTTAAGGGAGAGGGTAAAAAAAGTAAATTTAGCCCTTGAAATTATGAGTTACATTCTTCCATTCGCCCTCATTTTCAAGAAAATGTATTTATGATAGTTAGAAATAAAAATATAAATACAGTGGAGGTATGGTAAATAAATAAAACCTCTTTTTATATTTAGTCCATAACCCTCTTTCTATTTAAGAAGGCTAAAAAATGAGGTTTCATTTAAGTGAATCCTATGGGCCAAATACCATAGTTATAAAAGAGGTATGGTAAATTAATAAAAATATAAATAAAGAGAGGTATGGTAAATAAATAAAACATATTTTTATATTTACTCCATATGTCACCTTATATTTATGAACACACAAGCGTGTAAATAAATAAAAATATAAATAAAGTGGAGGTATGGTAAATAAATAAAACCTCTTTCTATATTTAGTCCATAACCCTCTTTCTATTTCAGAAGGCTAAAAAAAAGGTTTTATTTAAGTGAATCATATGGGCCAAATACCATATTTATAAAAAGAGTATGGTAAATTAATAAAAATATAAATAAATGAGAGCTATGGTAAATAAATAAAACATTTTTTATATTTACTCCATAGGCCACCTTATATTTATGAACACTCAAAAAATATGTTATATTTAGGTGAAGCCTATGGGCCAAATACCATGGGCTGAATTATTATTAATACCATGCCAAAAGGCATTATTAAACATAATATTAGTATTAATAAAAATAAAGATGGGACATGGTATTGACCCATGGTATTCACATGGAATGCAACCTATTTAAAGGGGGGAATTAAACTAGCATAGATTCATCTTTACTCTAGATCAAATATTGTGATATGCAAACTAACATAGAGTGAAAAATATTTGATCCTTCAGGGCTTGGTAGATCAATAGTAAAAATGGATCTTGTAATTTAATGTTACTTAAACATTTTAACTTGGTTAAAATAAAAATCAATTATTAATTTTATTAAATTTTATAAAATACTAATAGTAGTTTTTAAGCTCTAGGTTTAGGATAACCCATGATATTGACCCATGGTAATACCATGGTATTCATGTGAGCATAGACTATTTAAAAGGGAAATTCTATCAGCTTAGATCCATCTTAATTTCGGGTCTACCAAGTGCTGGGAGGGATAAATAGATTTCATCCCTAAGAGTGGTAGATGTGGAGTTAAGATGAATATAGGTTGGTTTTATGATAATGAAGATATTCAATAGACTTAGGAAAGTATATTGTAAAAGAAATCTCACGGTGAATGGTTAAAGCTACATTTAGTCACTTCACAAAATTTAGTAAAAAATAAGGATATCTCCATCACTATTGGTTAGGGGTGATTTTAGGGGCGAATGTTCGCCCTTTGGCGAAATTAAGGGGTTTTAAATTTTTAGTGGGCGAATATTTTGTATCATAGTACATTTTTACAAATCACCTCAAATAGCCCACCTTATTTTAAGGGAGAGGGTAAAAAAGGTAAATTTAGCCCTTGAAATTAGGAGTTACAACCTTCCATTCACCCATTTTCAAGAATAGGTTTTATTTAAGTGAATCCATTCACCCATTTTTCAAGAATAGGTTTTATTTAAGTGAATCATATGGGCCAAAGGCCCAAATACCATATTTATAAAAGAAGTATGGTA
>APFE030047246.1:52830-81907 GCA_000404065.3 Pinus taeda | reverse complement strand
TGTAAAAAGTGCTTTCCTAAAAGGTGACTTACAGGAAGAAGTCTACATGACACAGCCTCCAGGATTTAAGATTGTTGGTCAAGAATAGAAAGTGTGTAGATTAGCTAAAGCTCTCTATGGATTGAAACAAGCTCCTCGGGCTTGGTACATGAAAATTGATCAGTACCTCACAGATCATGGTTTTCAGCGGAGCCCATCTGATGCAAATCTTTATATCAAGCATACTGGTGATGATATCTTGTTTGTGGTTGTCTATGTAGATGACCTTATCATTATTGGTAGCTCTGCACATTTGATCCATGGGATCAAACAAGACTTATGCAGTACCTTTGATATGACAGACTTGGGTCTTCTTCACTACTGCCTGGGGATTGAAGTTTGGCAGACTGAGAATCACATCTTTCTCTCTCAATCCAAGTATGCCAATAATCTTGTGGACAGATTCAGAATGCAAGATTGCAAACCAGCCACGACTCCTATGGAACCAGGGCTCAAACTTTCAGCTTAGTCATCCTCTCTTCCTTTGGATGAAACTCTATTCCGGCAATTAGTAGGCAGTCTCATCTATCTTACTGCCACCAGACTTGACATCAGTTTTGCAGTAAGCTACATTTCCTGCTTCATGTCATCCCCTAAAGCTGATCATTGGATAGCAGCCAAACGTGTGCTACGATATGTGCGTGGCACTTCTGATTATGGACTCCTATACACTCGCAGTTCCGATTTTATACTCAGTGGTTATACAGATTCTGACTGGGCTAGTTCGATTGATGATCGTAAATCTACAGCTGGATATGTGTTTAGTCTAGGATCTAGTGCTGTCACCTGGACTAGTAAGAAGCAGCAAGTCGTGGCTCTGTCCTCAACAGAAGCAGAGTATCGAGGAGCAGTTAAGGCATCCTGTGAAGCAGTTTGGCTTCGATGTATGCTTGCAGATATGCATGCTTTCCAGACAGGTCCTACTTCATTGTTTTGTAATAATCAGGGAGTGCTCTAACTTGCCAAAAATCCCGTCTTTCATGAACGAACAAAACATGTGGAAACTCATTGCCACTACATTCGCCAGCTTGTTAAAGACGGATCCGTTCAGTTGAGATATGTTCCCACAACAGAGCAGCCTGCAGATATCTTCACCAAGCCTCTTGGTCCTGATAAGTTTGTAAAATTCAGGGGGTCTATTGGTGTTGTAAATAGATTGAGCATTAAGGGAGGGTATAGAAATAATACTATTTTAGTTTAATGCTCATTCTTTTAGTTGTTGCTAATTTTATTCTTTTAGCAGTTTTCTTAGATGAAACTGATTCTTTACATAGAAACTTGATGTTTCTATCTTTGTAAATATCTCTGTATTATTATTCAGTATTGTTGCTCAATCAATTCATTGAATTCATTTGGAAATCCATATGCGTGTTTCGCACTGTTTTAGCGAGCTTCATCCCTAAGATTTCTAACCCTTTGCACAAACTTTCCTCCGACAGACATGTGTGAACCAAGACAATAAGAGAAGAGAAGATGGCTTGATCCATGTGTCCAAATGAGCTTGAGGTATCTTCTATTTATAAGATTTCATGAGAGTCCACTTGGGGTTGAGGCCAACCTATCTAATTTAACATGTGCTTAGGGCTGACCTAACCCAATATACATGAGTGAATAAATAAATTCAAAAACCAACTTTTGCTTGTCGAAATAAGGTGATCTTTAGGTCGATTTTGGTCCTCTCGAAAAGAGGAATCTAATGCAATCATCATCTCAATCATCTAAATTGTCCAAGGTCGAATTTAACCGCAATTGCAAAAATTAACACTTGTTATAAGCCATATTAGGACAATCTCTCCTAAAATGTTCATATTCCTAACAACCATAACATTGGATCTTTGATAATTCTTTCTTCTTCTTAGAGGAAGAAAACGCCTTTTCTGACTTCTTGTGTTGAGGTTTTGTTGTCGCTAGAGGCATACGCCCTTATGTGGGAGATGTTTCCAACCCCACAAGGTAACATATTGTAAAAAGCAATGCTCAGAGTGGCGGTCCTCACTCTGATCCCTACTCACTCATTTTAAGCTATCTCCTAAGAAGGCTAAGGGGGGTAGTCCCTAAAGGTGAGATGGATGAAGACATGTTGAGGATCAACAAGTTTAGGAGATACAAATGAATATCCTAGCAACTTGATTTAGATTATATGGCAAGTAGGATTAATGACCACAAACAATTTGATTATTTGAGATATATCAGTGATAAACCAGTGCCTTGAAATTAAGAAATACTTGCACAACAAAGATTAATACACCAAGTTACAAGATTGACAAGTGTTGCAATGATAATATGCAAGATCTATGAAGTGCATGATCTAATCTAATGTGAAATGCAAGATCTTGGTTAGTTTTAGTTATTATGCCTAATCTAGGTGAGAGCCTTCTCTTCAATTATTTTGAAGCAAGTCTCAAATAGGGTTGTAGAAAGAAGTCCAAGGGAAGGAGGCTAAGGCCTCATTAACGATACCTACCCTGGAGTTCTAAGGACCCATATGTCTCTATTCCTACAAGGGGTTGCCCAAAAGAGAATTGCAAGGACACCTATTTTAACCTCAATGCAAGAGTCAAGCACCGTAAATTGGGAAAGAAGGTGGCCCTATGTTTCTATCATCCAAGCTTATGCTTGGAGTTAAATTTTAATGATGCAAGACTAATCTAGGATGAGAATGCAAATGGTAACCAAATTAAGATGCTTCAATGAGATAACAATGAGAAAAATGCTCCAATAACAAGATAGGATCACTTATAACCAACATGTCTAATATCACTTATAAATCAAGATTACAAGAACCAATTAGAGGACCACTTTACTGTTACTATAATTATAGCAATGCCTCTTGATTACTTACATGCGTTTATTATGGTGTCATTTTCCCTTATTAGATTTGTGAATTAGAACAAAAGAAGTCTTTCAGTGAGTTAGATGAGATTGCCAACAGTGAAATTAGTAAATGTAGTGCAACAAAAAATTTAACCATGCAATGCAACTTTGCAAAAGAGAAACACTTAAGCAATGAAATGCAACTAGAGACTTAACAATTAAACAATGAAATGTACAATGAGATGCAAAGAGATAAGGGAGACAGAGAGAGAGTTAGTAACCCAAACAAGGATATCCTTGGCAAGACAAGAGACAAACTAATAGCAATGACAATATCTTATGAGTCTGCTACCCAAATGCTAATGATTAATTTGTCAAAAATGCACCAAACATTAATATGCCACTGTCAGCAAAGATATGAGTTCATTGTTGTAGCTTATTGTTTATGTATAACACTCCACAAGATATCAATATCAACTATTAAATGCAGATAGAGAGGAGCCAATGCACAATAACAATGTTGATATTAAGAACAAATATGCCAGACCTCAAAGATGCCACTGCTATATCAGATCATATCACTGTAAAATGAGATCATTCATTTGTAAAATCAGTAGACTTGCAATGCCCAAGATCAGACGTCTGAAATAATGATGTCAGTCCTCTAATAATCCAAAGCAGTCGTCAAAACAACAAGCAATGAAAAAACCCAACACTTATGATTAGTCTTGTGATTATTATGAGTTAATGTTGGTCTTCTTATTAGGTATTAAATTGTGATTAGGTTCTGCAACATATAGTAGCTTCAGATCTGATGTATGCAGTGAATAAATATGCCAAGGATGAGAGCAATAAGGCTCTAAAAGCCTATAACTTAGCCTCGAGAGATGGTATATTTGGATGAGCACACAAATGGCAACTTTTGAGCAACAGAGAAGTGCTCAAACCACTCGAAAAGGAAATGCTACACCTGTAGTCACAAAAGGTTAGCCCACCAATACATGCAGAGAATTAACCAAGAAGTTGCTTACGGCCTAGGGAGAAAGTAGCATCTAGGCCTACAGCTAGGCCTAGAGGGCTAGTTATGATGGAAAACGAAGCCCCAAGCCCAAAACAAAAAGACAATAACCCTTCCCAAGCCTGCAACAAATGATTAGTCAATAAACTTCAATGGATCAAGCCTTAAATGATAAATCTTTCAATGAAAACCATACCAAAACCTCTTCGCTAGCCCTGCAAACACAAGAATGTTAGTCAAAATCCAATTGCAAAGCAAGGCCTATCATTAGGGTTTCAGGGAGCCAACAAGGTCTGTGTTAGGGTTGTGAGAGTCCAAAAGGCTTGCAGCTAGCACTTTTAAACCCTTTAGGCCTGCAGTCAAGGCTTTAAGGCCTATTCAGGCCTGTGGCTAGGGTTTCAAACCCTTAATCCCTTTGCGGCCAGCTCCAAATGGCTTCTAATCAAACTTTTTCGGCCTCCAATCAATTCACAAAGATCCTGCAATTACAATGTGTTAGATTGATGCCAAAACTTGTAATTTATACCTACAAAATTTGCAAATAATTCTTGAAATGCCAAACCCTCATGAAAAATGCTTGATGCAATAGAAACGGCCCTAAAAGGGCTAGTGGCCTCTAGAGTTGCTTGAGCGTTAATGGAGAAAGGGGCTAGAATGATAGATCTAGGCCTCCTAGGGCTAGATCAAGCTTTGAAGTGCACTCAGCCCTCTTCGTCTAGCTGGACGGCTCCCAGTAGTGATTAAGTGCCCAAACCCTAGCCACTAGGTTAGGTGAGGGCTTGATCCTCCAAAGAAATTAAATTAGCCTTCGATCTTGTGATATAGCACCTGCAAAAGTGACAAATGCCTAGTTGTCCTCCAAATTTAGAGGAAAAGTTCAAATGAAGAAATACAACCCCACTAACTATGTACACTAAAAAAAATAATCTACAAGGGTTAGTGAAAATTTATTTACAAAATTATTCACAATATTCACAAATAAAATTTACAAGCTCTAAATAAGCAAATTTGACTTATTTGCACAATTTAATTTCGAAAAGCAATTTGAGGAAGAGAAAAAAATTTAATATAATGCCATGGCCAGGCTACTGCATACAACTTGTTAGATAAGCCTTGGGAAATTTAACACGATGGGCTTTTAAACCTCTTTTCTTGGGAGTTGGTTGGTCCAACCAAAGACTTCCCCTCACGCACAAGATATGAATATCAAATGGTCTCTACACACTTGAAATGAAGTTATTAGATCATAAGGGGCCAGATAGCTCCTCTTCCTTGGTGTTGTACCTTCCTAATTACGTACCTAGCAGACCCAACATGCCTCCAGGCTAGCTTTGACATTGTTTGATGGGCGTGACTTGATTCGTAGTCCAGATCAAGATGGTAATCCCTAGGATGACAAGGGACGGCTTGTACTAGTACTTGGAGCCCCAATTGTGGAGAAAGATGAAGCCACGTCATTCTTCAAGGCCTTGAAAAGGTGACGCGAGGCACCCAAAGCATGGTTTTGACGCTTGAAGGCATTTTGAGGCACTTCTTCGGGTCTCTCCCTCAAGAGTTGGAGTTGATTATTGTCAAGCCAAGGAATGGCTCTCAAATATTCATTTGCATTAGTGTAAACATGATTATATAACATAAGGAGGTGTCACCTCCTATTCTAACTCTTCAATTTTCCTCAACTTACATATTTACAATTTTCTCACCCAATCCCTAAGGATTAGGTGTCTAACATTCCCCCCCTTAATCTAAAGGGGTGTTTGTGAATCCAAGCGTCATTCTAAATCTTTCAAACTATTCTTTTAAAAGTGTTTTGATGAAGATGTCTTCAATTTGCTCATTTGTGGAACAAAGTCATAGATTACTAGTCTTGGCCTCTACATGACATCGAATCAAATGATACTTTGTGTTGACATGTTTAGTTCGATCATGGAATTTGGGAATCTTAGCCAACTTAATTGATTATTGCAAAAGCACTTGTTGATCAGAAAGGGAGTAGAGTTCACTTGTTTCTCCTGCACGTCTTCAACAATTTTCCTTAGCCACACAATCTCTTGGTTGCTTTTCCAGTTGCCACGTATTCTACCTATCTTGTGGGATATGCTAGAACTGGCTATTTGCATGCCCTCCAGGAGAAACCTCTTGATCCAAGACTCATAACATACCCTGAGGTAGACACTTCATTCTCTTTATCTCCATCAAAGTTTGAATTAGAATATCCAATCAAGCTCAAGTCATCCACCTGTGAACATTTCAGTATAATGTCATGAGGTCTTTTCAATTGCTTTAGAACTCTTTTTGTAGTAGACCATTGTCCTTCACAAGGCTTTTGCATAAACCTGGAAAGGATTCCAACAGCAAATGAAATGTTTGGTCCAGTAGTGGTGAGGTAGATAAAACTTCCCACAAGTTGCATCCTCAAATTCATTTCATTCTTTAGAAGTGAACTTCAGATTTTGGTCCAATGGAGTGGACAAAGGATTACATTCAGTCATGCCAAACTTGTTCAACAATTCTGCAATGTATTTCTTTTGGGAGAGAAATATATAACTTGGATGTTGGATCACTCCAATGCCCAAGTAGTAGTGAAGATGTCCCAAATCTATCATCTCAAATCCTTTCTCCAACTCTTTCTTTATGGATGCAATATGATTTTCATTGTTTTGTTATCAACAAATCATCTACATATATTGCGAAAATTTGGATGCCCCAAATTTCTACTGGAGCAACTGATTACGTTTCTTCTATTTGTTAAGTACTGAAGAAAATTACTTACTGTTTCCTACAATAAACATTGAAACTAATACATTGCAGCCTTCACCATTTAAATAAAATGCGGAAACAAGAAACTGAACAAGAAAGAAATACAACACATCTACACAATTATTTTTGGACAAATGTCCCCGGAAAAACCCAGTGTGGGAAAACCGGTGCAGCAACTGAGGGTTTTATTATTATGCAGTAGTAATTCTGAATACAATCTCTGGATGCCCTGCTGGCTATCCAATACAGAGAATATCACTAACAGAGAGATGAGTGAGATTACCTCACACTATCAATAGAAATCCTTGCTAATGCAGCCACTGAATGGACTTCCCTTGGCTGTCTTTACACAATCACTGCGTTAGCCCAGCGTCACAACCTCTAGGGACAATGTCACCCATTCTTGGATTTAAGAGATCTGTGGTTTTCAATTTTTGGATCAGTAACCGGAGAACCCACAGTATAAACATCTTTTTGCCAACGTTTCAAATCCCAACTGGGATCCATCATCAGGACTTTGAGATTTGCTGCCCAGGAACTTCGGTACTCATCTCTCGGTCTCACACCCCGGCTTACGACATCTGATATCGATTCCCCTAGCAAATTTTCGAACCTCCTTAAGGCTCTACGTCAACCTAGGCTGGCTAGCTTAGCCACAATGCTGCCTCTCCCGAATAAGGAGAAATCTCCAATTGGAACTATCCCTGCCCCTCACTGCAAAAGATCACTTAGAAATTCTTTCTCGCAGTTGCTTTGCTTCAGAAAATCGATTTTCTGATCTCACTCGATGTGTTTTACAAATGTCCCTCAAGCCTCCTCTTATAATCCTTTTGTTGAAAACCAACAACCCAGACTAGATTCTAATCAATGGCCCAAATCATTTTGGCTTGATCTTCATCTTCTTCTAGAAGTTTCACCCATAGTTAGATTAATACCCTTTAATTATTTTAATTTCCTAAGTTTAGACTTAGACACCCATTAAAAATAAATAATTATTTTAATATAACTATCTCTGGGTGGAATTTCCCAAAACAATTTATGGGTATTGTGGAATACATGTGTCCAAGCCTCCATGCAAATTTTGAGGCTTAGAGTACATCCGATGCTACCAGAAATCAACATATACCACAAGATAAACAACAATGTTTGCAACTTTCTTAACAAATACAAATGCACCATCTAGATTAAAGTGTTTGAAATTTAATTTTAGAAGATTCCCATTCAATTTATCATAACAGTCTTGCGGTGCTTGTTTTAGACAATATAAACATTTAGTGAGTTTACATATGTTTTCTTCTTTGCCCTTCACAACAAAGCCTTTTGGTTGAGATGTGAAGACATTTGCTTTAAAGTCTCCATTCAAGAAAGTAGTCTCACATCCATTTGATGGACTTTACATCCAATTTGAGTTATGAAGGCAAAGATAGTCCACATGGTGTCCCATTTTGTTGTGTGTGTAAAGGTCTCTTCATAATCAACAACTTCTTTCTGTGCAAATCTTTTTCCCACGAGGCTTGCTTTTCACTTGTCAAGTGAGCTGTCTGATTTATACTTTTTCTTGTAGACCCACTTAAAGCCAATAGGTTTGGTTCCAAATGGAGGGTCCACCAACTTCCATGTTCCATTCTCTATGAGAACAGCATACTCCTGCATTGCTTCTTTCCATCATTATGAGAAGTTGTTTCTTTAAAGGAACTTGGTTCAAAATTAGTAGTTCAATTCACAATCATATGAAACATCCATATCATCAACAGAATCAAAATCAAAATCATCTACATCACCTCCATTTTATCTAATGGAACTCCTAGTTCTTGTCTTTCTGACTTCATTAGGGTGAACACTTTCAAGTGTTTTGGTGAGCCATTTTGGAGGACCTTTGATTCGTAAACTGTCGTGGATATTCCACTGGACAGTTTGTCACAACATATATGATAATATTATATTAAAAATTTGGGATTCTACACTATTAGGATTTTATTTAATTTTTGAATCTGTAGATTTCACAATAAGTAGTGCATGCATGCAAATGGAAATTATGCAGAAAAGTAGAAAACAATAAAATGAGTTCACACACACACATAAGACACAAGATATGTTCTCTGAGAAACTCTTTCGATAGAAAACCCAGCTAGAAGATGAGGCGACCTCGCTCTCTTTCTTTGTCTAAAAATATGGCTGCAGGTACAAAGAAGTAATGCTTGTGGCCCGTGGGCTGCTACAGTGCACAGATCCTCTCTGTGTGCTCTACCTCCTATCTCTCCTAGCTATCTTTGCTCACCTATGGAACAAAATGCTTTCGAAAGAATTGAATGCCTCTTCCTCCTAGTGGCTTGGTTATAGCACGGACCGATAGCATACTAGTGATTAAGTTTGACTACAACTCTTAACTAAAGTTACAATATAGACTCTTCTAGAGTCTTTTATATCACAAACATGTGGCTAGCCCCTTTTCCATGAATAATAGGCGTTGACGTGGCAACCTCCCGAACTTTAGGTGTGAGAACAGGAAGGTCAACTTCTAAGTGGCATTACTTTTGCATATGGACTCCGATTGATGCACTTATTGCGTTGTTGGAAAGCTCTATGTGTGTAGAATAGCATGAAAAGGTGTGGCACTAAAGCGACAAAGTTTTACCCCCAAAAAAAGTCACTTGATGCCTCAAAACACTACCGGAAGGTTTCAGACCCCGTTTCGCCAAACTTGGTCCCACCAGTAAAAACAGTCCCGTGAGTTGATTCCTCAACTTTTTCCACTCCAAATGCAGTGAGATGGATGAAAAACAATATAATGATCCAATTCGAATCACACCTCCCCACTTTGGGAGAATTTTGGTCCCCAAAAGCTTTTACTAAATGAGGTGAGGAAATTTTTCCTCCACCTTCTCTCTAGTGTACCATTTAGCTTTACCTGGAAGTTGTCCCTTCAACCCAATTTTCCAAAGGTCATGCTGCCCCTGTCTTATAGTTCTGGACCTCTTCTGCAAAACTGTATCTTTTGTCAACCCTACCTAAGCGTCTAGTGTCAAATCCTCCACAGAAGGTAGGACCTATTCCTCTTCCTGATCTAGCATGGAAGGCTCAAAGTTTCAAATTCTCTACATTCACAACTGAGTAAATGCACATATATGGTGGTAAAATGAGTCGATAGGCATTATCACCCACGTTTTCCAATATCTCAAAGAGACCATACCTTAGAGCCTTGATTTTCTTACCAGGCCCCTGTAGCCTCTCCTTGTTCAACTGTAGCCATACTCTGTCTCCCACCTTGAATGTTTTCTCTGTTATGTGTTGATCATGCCTGGACTTATACTTCACGTGCGCCTTTTGCAGTATTTCCTGTACTTGTAGATGGATCTGCCTGATCTTCTCTATAAAATTTTCAGCCCTTAAAGCATCTCCTGTGAGATCGTCCCTCACTCCTCCTTGCTGCCCATATGCAATATCCAAAGGTGAAGGTGGAAAATATCCAAAACAAGTCTCAAATGAGGACTTTCCTGTAGAAGTGTGGACTGCTTTGTTATAAGAATGTTGTATATATACCAGATTTTCATCCCAGGTCTTCGCATGCTTCTGGTTGTATCCCCTCAAAAGCTGCAACAAAGTCCTGTTGACTACTTTTGTCTGCCCATCTGTCTGTGGATGGAATGTTGTAGATCTCTTCAACTTGGTATCCATCTTCTCCCACAATGTAGTCCAAAATGCACTAAGAAATCTTGTGTCCCTGTCTGAAATGATGCTCCTTGGTATCTCAAAGTGCACCTAGACCTGTCCAAAGAACAAGTTTGTTGCTTCTTGCTCACTGATGGTCCTTGTATAGGGCATCAGAACACATATCTTGCTGAACCTGTCAACTACTACAAATAGGTAGTCGTGTCCCTTCCTGGTTGTCAAAAAACCTCCCACAAAGTCCATGGAAATGTTTTCCCAAGGATGAGTAGGTAGAGGTAAGGGATGATATAGACCTTGTGCCCTGTTGCTAAGATTGTTGGTACAACAAAGCATGCATCCTCTTATGAACCTAGCTACCTACTCTTGCATCTTGGGCCAATACACATATCTATGCAAGTTAGCCATGGTCTTCCCTACACCAAATTGCCTTGTAACCTTGGAGGTGTGAGCCTTTTAATCAGCTTCAAACGCTCACCTTTAGGAACACATAGCTTATCTAGCCTATAGAGTAACCCATCCTGAAGATGGTAGTCAATGGTGTTGTCGCCATCCTGCACATGACTCTGACTCTGCAACTATTGATACACCTTCTTGAAGTCCTCATCTTCTGAATATGCGTCTCTGTATGCATCATGGGTGAATGGCTCCATGTGCATAAGAGTCCCTAAAGCTATAATCTTTGATGTGGGTGGCATTGAAAGCATATCAACCAACTTGTTTGTGCTATACTTCTTATACTTGATCACCAAATTAAACTGTTGTAAAAACCCCATCCACTTGTAATGCTTGATCTGTTGTAGCTTACTCTGGGCCTGCAAGTACTGTAATGGCTAGTGATCTGTGTGGATTACTATCTCCTTTGCAATCAGATAGTGCTTCCACTTCTTCACAGCTTGCACCATGGCATAGAGCTCCTTGTCGTAGGTAGGGTAGTTAATGTTGATTTGGGGTAGCAACAGAGGTGCTCTAGCCATGAAAATTGGTGGAGAGGCTAAAGCACATGAAATCTCCAAGACCGAGAAATGGTTTGGACAGAGTGTACCCAGTTTGGGAGCTATTAAAATAATTAGTATTTTTAATGGAGTTCCTAAGTCTAAATTCAAGAAAAATAAAATATAAATGTGTATTAATATCAAACTGGGTTAGAAGGTTCCAAAAGTCATGGATCAAGCCAAATCTAATCTTAGTTGTTGATTAGAGATTTCATCTCTGTCTTTGAAGGACCAACGAGAAAAGTATAAGAGGAGGCTTGAGGGTTAGTTGGAGAATACACCAGAGTGATCAGTCATTCATTCTGCTAGAGCGGGGTTGCTAAGCAAAAGTGAATTAGTGATCAACAACGAGGGGGCAGTGAGTACAGGGCTGAGAGGCAGAGACAGTGCCAAGGGACTAGTGCAAAAGCAGAAAGTGAGAGCAGCAGCCAAAGCAGGCCACACAGAGCCCAGCAAAGACAACGTAGAGCCCAGAGGGACTGCGTCATCCACACAGAGGGCAGAGGGAGTGACACAGAGGGTCCCAGAGGCTGCACAGTCCCTCAAAAGGCTAACACAGAGGCCAGAAAGGCCAATGCTGAGCTTCAGAGTTGCCGAAGAGGGTTTCGTGGGACAGGTTTTCTGAATACCTATTTCTGAATAGAGAGGTATTGTTGTCGTGTATTTTTCTCTGATGGGTGAGCCAGTTAAGCACCCAATTGTACTCAAGGAAATATTGCATAACAATATACCCTCAAAATAGTTGCATCGGTTTTCCCGAATTGGGTTTTTCCAGGGACATTTGTCCAAAAATAACAATGTCACTTGTGTGTTTGTTTTCTTTCAGCTAATGATCTGTGGATGTTGTGACTGTATTGTGTTTATTTTGGTATTTAAATGTTTTAAATAACTTTTTCAAAATTTACAAGTAGAAGAAACAAACCAGCAAAATACAGATTAATTTTCTAATGGATAGACTTAGAAAATTCAACATGGTATCAGAGGGTGGTTGTAGATCACAGGAAAGCTGAAGGCATCAGCTAAGCAGAGCATTTACAACAGAATCAGCTGTTCCGAGTGACAGAAGTTGATCCTTGCAGAAGCGATAGAGGAAGGGTTGATGCAGAGGTACTGCGTCATCAGTCCAGGCTAGAGAGAGGCTCACGCAGAGACTAGGAGGGTTGACGCAGTTGGCTGAGGGAGTTCTTTTTCCAGTGTCGGATTGTGCAAAGCCTAGAGGCTTAGTCCTTCAGTTGCTGGGGCATAGGAAGCTATGGGCAGTTTGCGGGATCGAAGCTGGTGGGGTATTGTGGTCAGAACGGTACCTAACAAGGCAAAACCAAGCTAGAGGAAGTTGTTGCCGAGGCGGATTTCTAGCCAAGGAATCTAGATCAGTGTTGCAGTTGCACATACGATCGGAGAGGGGTAGCTTGATGGTTCACAAAAGGATTTCCAGGAGGGAAATCAAGACTCAGAGGGAGTCTAGAAGAGAACTTCCAAATGGGAAGTAGAGAGACTCAACAAGAGTCAAACCGAGAACTTCCAGGTGAGAAGTAGCGAGACTCGGAGGAGTCGACAAACAAGATCAGAGAGATGGTCTTGCATGAGCCGAGGGATTAGGATAGGCTGGACGGAGCGTCCAACTTTGTGGTCTGGAAGGCCGGGATCCTGTCCATTCTAGACAGACATCGCATCAAGGGCTTCGCCTTGAGAGTAATGGCTATCCCAGTTGACCCAGTAGCTAATGAAAGGTACGAGGAGGCAATGGCCAAGGAAAATTGCATCATCCTTGATGGGGTCAAGGATCATGTGGTCCAACATATTGCCAAGAAGAAAATAGCAAAGGAGTTGTGGGACACCTTGAAGACATTGTACGAGCATACTTCCGTGCAGAGGAAGATGTTACTGGAGAATCAACTAAGGTCATATCAGATGCAGAAGGGGGAGCAGATAGATCACTTCCTCGGTCAGTTGAACGAGATCCGGGACCGACTTCCATAGGAGCCACACAGGATCAGGAGTTGATGGTCAAGGCCGCACTTAACGCAGTCTCCGAAGTGTGGGAGACATTTGTCTAGATCATACTGGGCAGGGCGAGTCTTCCAGATTGGGAAGAACTGTGGACGGATCTTCGCCAAGAAGAGATCAGACGGTTGACCAAGACAGGAAGTAACAGCAAAGGAGTCCAGATCAAGAAGGAAGAGGAAGTGGATGCGGCTCTCGCATCTGTGAGAAAGCAGGAGAAGAGGAAGAAGTAGGACCTCCCCAAAGTCAAGTGCTTCCACTGTGGGGAACTGGGTCGTTATGCAAACCAGTGTCTGAGGAAGAAGAACAAGGGAGAGACATCTGACTCTAAGGCAGCACCAGCGAAAGTAGAGAAAGAAGTCAAGGATGATGACAATTGTGCCACGAGTGCTCATGTGCCACTAGAGAAGAAGTGGGGAGACATCGAGCTATAGTCAGGAGGACTACAGGCGATAAGGGGCAGGATCCTTGAGGTACCCAACCTCTTGGATTATACCTTGCTACGGGAGCCCCGAAGAGGAGTAGCAGGATTAGCGGATGTAGGTAGAGACGGATGCGGATGAAGCGGCAGAGAGTGCTACAATGCAGGAGTCCCCGAGCAGCACGAGGCTAGTAGGCTTTAACAGTGCGAGAGGCACAGGAGCAATGTTACTTGGGAGTGGCAGCGAAAGCGGGGAGCGGGAGCCAAAACAGGTGTGGGAGCGATATTTTCAGAAGCTCCCAGTTTGGGAGCGAATCCCGGAGCGTTTTTTATATAATATATATATTTTTTATATTTTTATATTTTGATACATATATGTCAACAAAACATGTAGAATGATGATTAATATAAAAAACAGAAAGAACAGATTGAACCATATAACACATCATCTAAAGTTATAATCTTCAAACCATGTTCCACAAGTTAGTAACATAGTAACATACAACATATTGAGTCATGATTCATCAATCTTAAAGTTTCAAGCTTTCAAAATTCAGTATATAACATTTATCATCATTGCTCACCAAAGTTGTACTTGTAAGCTAAGTGTAACCATTACAACAAATAATATCTAACATGAAAGGAAATGTTATAAAATGAAATGAAACAACTTTCAACGTTCATGCAGCATCATATTCATAATTCATTACTAATGAGTTATAATTGCCAACTTCAAACTTAAATTGTCATATATTGTTTAAAAAAATATCATAATGAATATGAAAGAGTCAATAGTTATAAAAACTACTAGAAACTAGAAAAGAGAAGTAAATCTATTATCTATTACTTATGCTTGGGCCTCTTGCCACCATGAGAAATGTCTAATTTTTTAGTCTTGTTGGAAAATCAGGATTTTTAGTCTTGTTGGAAAATCAGGATTTTTATCATTAATATCACCCTCTAAGCATTAATATCCAAAGGTATCTTTGTCATTACCTCTGTATCTGTATAGGGATCTTTGTCATTAATATCACCCTCTAAGCATTAACATAAGATAGAAAAAGCATAGCATGTCAAGTCAGGATTTTGTTTAAGTGATGTGTACATTTTTTAAAGGGTCATGATAGAGGAGTTCGACAACCAATGTCACTAACATCAAGGTACATAGAGGGATTGGTGCTCTTGATTAAATACGAGTTCCAAACCCTAATACATGACAAAATTCAATGGAAACAATGCAATCCTGAAATCCTGAAAAACTGATAAGTCTGCTAGATTTTGAATGAAATCTAAAATTCTACTTTTTGCATATGAAATATTAGGGCCATAGACTTGATCATTAAGCTACCCCACTAAAAACTTATTTGTTTCCTTGAAAAAAATTGCATTTGGAACATAATTGCAAAAATTTTCTTTCCAAAAAAGGCAAAACACTCCCAAATATGCAGGGAGTGATTTTTTTTTAGGGGGCGCACTCTCGACCCGCTCCCGAATCGCTCCCGCCCAGAGCGCAGATTGCGAGCGGGATCGAGGGGGGGGAGGTGCTCCCCCGCAACACTGCACATGAGTGTTGAACCGATGCCGGATGGCACAGAGAGGTTTGCAACGATGCGAGATGCAGGGAATTGTTGCAGCAACACAGAGGTAAGTAGAGGGAGAAATTGTTAGCGGCAAAGAGAGCTTCAACATCAGGAGTGTTTCTAGCCTGACAGGGATGTTAGAAATTGGGTGGATCAGTTACTTATTTCTCAGTAACTAAGTTGCAGTGTAGTAGCACAATGCAACATGATGAGAGGGGAATGCAATGCAGATGCAGTGTTGGGAGGATGGACCAGCAGCAGCACGGATACAGAGGGAGTTGTCGCACGAATGCAGCAGTGACAGTGGCAGGGCCATGGGCAGCAATACAAGATGCAATAGTGCAGAGGATGTTGGGCGGGGAGGCCTAGCATCAACACATGTACTCAGTGAGGAGTATTACTAGAGCATAGTCCTCACTAAGAGGGAGTGTTGATTTGGGGTTGCATCGGATGTGCTCTAGCCATGAAAATGGTGGAGAGGCTAAAGCACATGAGATCTCCAAGAACCAAAAATGGTTTGAACATATTTTACCCAGTTTGGGAGATATTAAAATAATTAATATTTTTAATGGAGTTCTTAAATCTAAACTTACAAAAAAAAAAATATTAATGGGTTTTGACATAAAATTGGGTTAGAAGGTTCCAAAAGTCATGGATCAAGCCAAATCTAATCTTAGCCATTGATTAGAGATTTACTCTCGGTTGTTAAAGGACCAACGAAAAAAGTATAAGAGGAGGCTTGAGGGTCAGTTGGAGAATACACCAGAGTGATTAGTCATTCATTTTGCTAGAGCGGGGTTGTTGATTTGGGGTACAATCGGATGTGCTCTAGCCACGAAAATTGGTGGAGAGGCTGAGGCACATGAGATCTTCAATACTCAGAAAGGGTTTAGGCAGATTCTAAACAGTTTGGGAGATATTAAAATAATTAATATTTTTAATGGAGTCCCTTAGTCTAAACTTAGGGAAAATAAAATATTAATGTGTATTAATATAAAACTGTGTTAGAATGGTCCAAAAGACATGGACCAAGCCAGATCTAATCTTAGCCGTTGATTAGGGACTTAATCTCGGCTGTTGATTTGTCAACGAAAAAAGTATAAGAGGAGGCTTGAGGGTCACTTGGAGAACACACCAAGAGATCAAGATTTCGACTTTCTAGGGTTGGGTTTGTTGAGAAAGTTGAGAGAGTGATCAGAGTTGTAGTTGAGGGGCAGTGAATACAAAAGCAGAGAGGTAGAGATAGCACCGGGAGGATCAGCGCAATAGTCAGAGAGAGGGATGCAAAAGCAGCCAAGGGTTCACACAGAGCCAGCCAGCAGTTGTGCAGTGCCTCAAAGGGCCAGCATGGGTGACGCAAAGGGCTAAAGGGTTGATGCAGTGCCTCCAGAGGCTGACACAGGCCAAGCCAAAGTGACGCTGGGCTAACGTTGGGGTTTAGTGGGATAGATTGGAGTTGTTGGAGTGTTTATCGATGGTTTCAGCCGGAATATCTGCTTCCAAGTAGAGAGGTACTACTGCCGACATTTTTCTCTGTTGGGTGAGCCGGATTTGGCACTCAAATTGTATTTTGAAACTGCTTAATAAATCAAACCCTCAGATAGCTCACCGGTTTTCCCACATTGGGTTTTTCTAGGGACATTAGTCCAAAAACAATAATGTCACTTGTGTGCTTGTTTCTATTTCCTTCAATTGATGATCTGTAATGTGTTGAGCATGTACTTGTATTTATTCCAGTATTTACATGGTAAATAACTTGTTAATTAACAGTAGGCAGGAATAATGCAGTAAAGTGCATGAAGGGTTTCTAACGTGTCAGACTTAGAAATTCCAACATGGTATCAGAGGGTGGTTCCAGATCACAGAAGAACTAAGGGCATTAGCCAAACAGAGCAGCAACAGTAGAAAACAGTTGTCCTGAGTGACATAAGTTGTTCCTAGCAGAGTAGCAGCAAGGAGGGGGTGACGTAGTGCCTACGTCATCGAGATTGAACCAGGAAGACGCAGCGCAGAGGCTGAGGGAGCCAAAGGCAGGCTCACGCAGAGGCCAGAAGGGCTGATGCAGTTGGCTAAGGAGGTTGATTTGCCAGTGCCGAGATTGCGCAAAGCCTAGGAACTCTAACCTTCAGTTTGTTGGGGTTTAGGAGGCTGTGGGTAAGTTGCAGAGTGGAGCTAGTGGGGTACTATAGTCAGAACAACACCTAACAGGGCAAGACCAAGATAGAGGGAGTTGTTGTTGAGGTGGATTTCTAGCCAAGGAATCTAGATCAGTGTTGCAATTGCACAAACGATTGGAGAGGGGCATCTCAACATTGGCAGAAGGGTTTCCAGGAGGGAAATTGAGGCTCAGAGGAGTCATACCAAGAACTTCCAGGAGGGAAGTAGAGGAGCAGCGAAATGACACTGCATGGAATAAGAGACCGGGACAGACTAGACGGAGCCTCAAACTTTGTAGTCTGGAAGGCCAGAATCTTATCCATTCTAGACAGGGATTGTGCCAAGAACTTCGCCTTGAGGATGATAGCTATCCCAGTTGACCTAGCTGATAATGACAAGTACGAGGAGGCAATTGCGAGGGCCAAGAGCATCATTCTTGACGGGTCAAGGACCATGTAGTACCACATATTGTTGAAAAGGACACAACAAATGAGATGTGGGAGGCTCTAAAGAAATTGTAACAACATACTTTTGTGCAAAGAAGGATGTTACTAGAAAATCAGCTGCAGTCATACCAGATGCAGAAGGGAGAATAGATCGACCCCTTCCTCAGTCGATTGAAGGAGATCCGAGATCAGTTAACTTCCATAGGAGCCACGTCGGAGACATCAATAGATCAGAAACCTCCTTATCTACTGCAGCAAGCTCCATCTTATTATGAGGAGGTCATTTGTTCCATTGAAAAGTGGTTAACTGAAGGTGATCAGGATAAAATTAAAAACAATAAAAATCAGATGCAAGATGAAGAAAGACATGTCACGCATATCTTACATACTTCATCTGAGAGTTTTGGAGCAAAAGGTTCCATGTCATCAGTGATACACCCTGCCACAAAGAAAAAACGCAAGAGAAAGAGAACGAGAGAGAAATTTGATGCATCAGATAGCTGTAAACAGCTTGATTTTCGGATAGTAAAAAGTCCTACCTATGCAGAATTGGACATGGCACATCCGAGAAGCAGCCGACAGACTTGCTTGAAAGCAAGCAAATGCTCAGTATACACTATATTGAACGCATCTAATGCCATGGGGCATCCTCTGTATTTCTAACCCTACTCCTTGTCTTTTCAGCATTTCATTTCTATTTTAGGATTAGATTTACTTTTCATGTTACTAGATAGTTAATAAATGAAGAGCTTATATCTTTCCTGTGCTTAATGTTATATGATGATTTTTGGATGGGCGCTACTTATGTTTTGTTGTGTGTTGCGTGGATGAAGATTCTAGATTCTCACATTTCTACACTGCAGCAACGTGTCCCCAAGTAGAGCCAGATGGTGACCACTACATGTCAACAACCCATAGCAGAACACCCCCTTTTTCGCAAAAGGGATAGCACTCGATCAACGTGTTCGTGCCATTCAACTATCATCATCAGCCTAATCATGTTATATTGTAAACCCTTTCTGCATGTGTAAATTGTAAACAATCTCAACAGATTCGTGTCGTGTATGTAATTGCCTAGGTAAACCTAATTTTTTGACAAGGACCTACATTCTGGAAAGTTTTTTGTCTCACCGATCCATGATTGGCAGAGTTTTCCCTCAGCCTTACCCCAAAGCTAGAATGGATTTTGTCACTAAAATGCTAGGGGAGTCCTAGTGTGCTAGATCGAGTCTATGTAAAAGTGATTTGAGAATAATCCTAACTATTTGGTTAGGTTATTTTATTACAAATTATTTGATCTGCTAGATTATATCTATGTCACAGAACTGGGTAATCCGTGAGGGTCTTGGTCAAATGGATTTTTCCCCTTGAGATGTAAAAAATGTAAAAAATCATGATATAAAATGTTTTGAGGGTTAGAAAGATTATTTATCCCCTCATAGGTCCTAGGTCCTAGGTAAATTTAAATTTTTCAGTGGTAAAATTCGTGGATCCGTTAAAAAATTAAATCTTAACTGGTCCAGGGACTAAGGTTAATTGATTATTTTGCTAAATTTTATATCTTAGGTCCCTGGGGTTAAGTCAAAGTCAAACTTTTCAGGAAATAAATGCAAAATTTTATTTTTTGAATATATTAAAATGCATTTAATTGAAATTTTTTAAATTTCCTCAATATTTAAAATTTTTGCAGATGAAATTAAAATAAATTTTGGTCCTCATCAATGGTCGAGATCGCTATGACAAGGATCACTTGAACTAGTCGTTGGGAAATTTATCTTTAAATAGGGGGTCAGTTGTCAGTTGAGATTCATCCGATCTTTTGATCGTGTACTAAGCGAAAAGCTCTCTCTTGTATTTTTTTTTGTATTTTTTTTTTATGAGCAATAAAGAAAGACTTTGGGTTAACTTCTACCGGTGTTACTCTTTATGGAAATGTTGTAAGATGTATTATTTTTCATGCATATATTTCTTTTTGGCCATTGATATAGCTTTCTAAAGTGTGATTTGAGTACAGGTATCTTGCTCAGTCGCTAAGGTTTGAATGGTAATCTAAGTTCTAAATATAATAGCAGATATCTCTATTAAATTTGAATCTTATTATCATTTTCTCGCTCTATGTTAACGGCTGAGTCGAGTTTTGCTGGAAAATCCTTGATTATTAGATCATCGGGCGTTCGGGGAAGTTCTCAGCTGAACCAACCAACTCCCGATCCGCGTTTTCTGAAGAGCCCAGCTTGATTTTGATCCTGGACTTATCATAAGATATTTTTATGGGTGACGCATGAAGGGTTTCAAGCTTAGTACCTCCTCTAAAAATCCCCAAAAAAAAAAAAAAATTGTGATGAATCGTTAGATTTGGCTGTTGAGAGTGACAGATCATCAGATCTAGGAGCGAAGTCAAGCTCACACTCCCTAGATCTGATAGATCTGCCATTTTTGTACATAGATCTATAATTAATTTTAGTTATTTAACTAAGTTTTTGGGGTTTTTTATTTCAACATTTTATATATCCTTTCTGGTTGTTTTGTCTTTCTCATCGCAGGTCGCAAATCTGAAGGGGATTTCTTGTTAGAAGCCAAATCTAGGCCCTGGAGGGTAATATCTGGTCTCAGAATCAGCTCTTGCAAGGGTATTTATTTCAGATCTGGAAAATTTTTGTGGGGTTTTTTCAGGCAAATCTGAAGCAGCACGATTTAAAATTTTTATTAAAATTTTCGGAAAATTTCTTCAAGGGTTTCTGGGGCACCAGTTTAGCTCTCCTCCACCGATCACATACACCAAAGGCTACTGCCCAAACTCACACTTCTTGAGATTTGCTAGCAACTGGTGCTTCTTCAATGTTTCCAGCACATGCGTCAAATGTGAAATATGCTCTTCCCAGGTAGCATTATATACTAGTATATCATCCAGATAGACAATAACAAATAAATCTATAAAAAGGCGTAGCATATCATTCATTACTCTAATAAACGTAGTTGATGCATTACATAGGCCAAATGGCATAACTAACCACTCACACAAACCTTGCCTGGTTTTGAAGGCAGTCTTCCATGTATCTTCTTCTTTGACTGGAAACTCGTGAAACCCAAACCTCAAGTCCAGCTTCGTGAAATACATTGCTTGCTACAACTGATCTAGCAGATCGTCTATCCTGGGCAAGGGGTATATATTCTTGAGCGTGATTTTATTCAACACCTTGTAATCTATACACATCTGCCAAGTCCCATCCTTCTTTGGCACAATGATGATGGGTGCCCCACATGGTGATGTACTCGGTCGAATGACACCCTCTTCCAGCAACTTCCACCACTGTTTCTTCACCCCACTTGCTTCTATAATAGACTTCCTGTACAACCCAATATTTGGCAATGAGGAGTCTGGCAGTAGCTAGATCTCGTGCTCCACTTCTCTCTTAGGTGGTAACCCTTTAGGCTCTCAGAACACATCCTTGTACCCCTGTAACAACTCCAATTGTTGTTTCTATTTCTTAGTACACCCCTCAATGGATGTCATGCCTCTTATTGACTCCTCTTCAAACTAACTTTCTCTTAAAAACAATAAAACATACTTCTTACTGGAAATAATCAGTTTCTTGGCTTGGCTGGCACTTACTAGTGAAATTTTCGACTTGTCTTTGTGTGCGTTGATGATGAACAATTTTCCATCCTTGATGAGTCGGTACTGGGTAGCTCTCCTCATGAATATTGCATCGCGCATGTACATGTTTGGACTCCCAAACACGACCCCACATACATCAAGGGGAACCACATCCAGATCTACTTCATCAATAAATCAACACTGGTAGCAAATCTAATTTTGCAGTTTTGTTACCTTTAGCTCTCCATCCTTATTTACCCATCCCAATGGATATGGGTTTGGATGATCACGAACTTCCAACGCCAACTTCTTGACCAACTCTGCTGCAATGAGATTCGCCTACGATCCTGAGTCAAACAGAGCATCAATGTTTGTCTTCTTGACCTGTATCTTTATATGGAAGAGTTTGGTCATTTCTTTCTCTTCTTGTTGTTGAAGGCTACTCAGATTCACCCCCTTTTGCATTGATGTACAGACGATTGTCTCATCCACGTCCGAGCTGCTTTCAACTTGGTTGTTCGAATCAATGGCCATGAGATTCTTCTTCTTATTATCTTTCTTCTTGTTCTTCGAGTTTAGCTCTGGATGCAACTTGCAGCACTTCTTCTTTGTATGGCCATCAATGTTGCAGTGGTTGCAATGGTTGCTAGGATCTTTACTGATGTGTTGTGGTTGTTGTCTTTTTATCTTTTCCCCCTTTTTGCTTCTTCTTCGCCTCCTTAGAAGCTTCCTATTGCCCCTTCTGCTTCAATCCACTTGATTGCGCTCTTTCAAGCCTATGTTCTCCCTGTGCCTGTACACAAGCCTCGTCCACCGATTTGGGCTTGAACAACATCACTTGCTCACGCAGATGGCAGTGCAGACCCCCCAAATACTTGAGGAGTACATATGGGTTCTTTAGAGAGATACCCAACATTATAGTCATCGTTTTGAATTCTGTGGTGTACTCCTACACACTTTGGCCTGGCTTTTGCCTAAAGTAATGCCATTGAATCCACTGGTCCTCCACGTACCCAATGGGGTAAAACTATGACTTAATAAGAGTTTTGAAATCCTCCCACTTAGTCACTAGAGGTTCTCCCTCCAACCTCAGGGTTTCCGTGTGACTCTCCCACCAAGTCAGTGCATGGCCCTCTAATTCCAGTCACACAAATGAGATCTTTTACCCTTCCTCAATCTAATGGACGCTAAAATAAACTTCCAGTTGTTGCAACCAGTGGTTCAGCTTCAGAGTGTCAATCTCGTCGTGGTACGGCTTGATATCGACTTTTGCTTCCATTTTGAACAAGGATTGATTCACGGCACTCGTATTGGCTTGAGCTTTTCTAGGTTCTTTCTTTGGATGGGTCTCCATGTCTTCCCGATCCCCCTTTTGATTTGTCCTTTGCATTCGAACCCCCATCTTCTCCAAATATCCCCAGCTTATTGCTTAGGGCCGCCATGAGGAGGTTTACATTGCCATTTATATCTGCGACTTGTTGTTCGAGCCGCGAAATCCTCACCTCTGCAGGATCACGAGGTTCGTTTACAGATTCGTCAACCATGATTAGGGTTTTACGATTTTCGACCCACTGATCTAGATCCCTAAAATCTCCACAAAATACCCAAAGAAACCTACTCTAATATGAAATGATCTGTAAACTGCCATGGATATTCCATTGGACAGTTCGTCACAACAGATTTGATATCTAAGATTCTACACTATTACAGTTTTATTTAATTTCTGGATTTGTAGATTTTACTATAACTAGTGCATGCATGAAAATGGAAATTATGCAGAAAAGTAGAGAACGATAAAATGAGCTCACACACACACATAAGACACAAGATATGCTCTCTGGGAAACCCTTTCGGGAGAAAACCCAGTTGGAGGGTGAGGTCGCTTCACTCTCTTTCTCTGTCTACAAATATGGTTGAAGGTACAAAGTAGTAGTGCCTATAGCCCGTGGGCTGCTACAGTGCACAGATCCTCTCTATATACTCTACCTCCTATCTCTCCTGGCTATCTTTTCTTACCAATGGAACAAAATGCTCTCAAAAGAATGGAATGCCTCTTCCTCCTAGTGGCCCGGTTATGACACAGCCCGATAACCTACTAGTGGTTAAGTTTGACTACCTCGACTCTTAACTAGAGTTAAAATATAGACACTTCTAGAGTCTTTTACATCACAAACACATGGATAGCCCCTTTTCCATGAATAATGGGAGTTGACGCGGCATCCTCCCGAACTATAGGTGTGAAAACATGAAGGTCAACTTCTGAGTGGCATAACTTTTGCATATGGACTCCGATTGAGGCGCTTTTTGCGTCGATGGAAAGATCTTTGTGTGTAGAATAGCATGAAAAGGTGTTGCACTAAAGTGGCAAAGTTTTACCCCCAAAAAACGTCATTTGATGCCTCAAAATGCTCCCGGAAGGTTTCAGACCCTGTTTCACCAAACTCGTTCTCGCCGATAAAAAATAGTCCCATGAGCTGATTCATCCATTTTTTCCACTCAAAATGCATCGATATGGATGACAAACAATTCGGATCAACCTTTCTCAGATGGTCTAGGTTTTTGCTATGTTGATTGAGATGGGGTTGCATCAAGATTTAGCCTTCCAATCCTCTCAATCACATAACTTAAAGGGTCTTCCTAATTTGAGGGACTGGTTGGAACTTCATGATGTGGAGACAGTGCTTCAGAAGGAGATTTCATAGATTGATTCAAGATAGGTATCCCCCCTTCAACATGTGGAATCTCATTCCTAAATTCACGGTAATTTTTTGCATGACTTAATCTATCCAAATGACCAAGCTTTCGCTCAACAATATTGTCGGTCTTGGAAGATTCAAGAAAAATCACATCTCTAGACAATATAAACTTCTCATTTACCTCATCGTAGAGATGATATGCTTTAGCGGTATATGAATACCCCAAGAAGATGCATTTTCAACTCCTTGTATCAAGCTTGCTTCATTGTTCCTTAGGAATCAAGGTATAGCAGGTGGAACCTGTTAGCGCTTGAAATTTCACCTCAGGCTGAGAAAGGTAAACCTCAAGGCAACATCAAACCATTTAGCCTCGTAGCTAGCCCTACGGGGCAGGAGAAGGCTCTCTCCGGTCTATCTCGTAAAATCTTCAATAGATGAGAAGACCAATAAGGTAACACTGATTTTAGGCTAGTAAACTGATCAAAAGGGTTGATTTGGGGTTTTTAGGGTTTATGGTGGCAAATTGAGGGGATGGCAATTTTGGTGCGGGGATTGGACACAGTTTCTGCAGGTGGTTCTTTGGGGCGAGGTAGGAGACAATATTGATGCCTTTAACTGAAGTGGATGGTCAGGAATGACAGGTGAGGAGCTAAGGAGAGCAAACAATAAATTTGAATTCTCCTTAAACAGTAGAAAACATTGAAATTAAACAAACTTAAAAGCAGAGCATGGCAAGCATGAATTCTTACTTTAACACTTCATTTGTTTAATGTGCCGAAGTAAAGAAAGGAAATGAATCACATAACAAAGCTTACAAGAACATTGAGAAATAGACCATCAACACATGAGTCCACAAGAATCCCAAAGAGGACTGCAAAACCCTGGTCTTCCTTAGCCAAAAATTGCAGAGATACAGTGAAATAATACAATGATAGCTTCTCCCTCAAGAGTCCAACCATGAAAATGAGTATGAAAGTACATAATATAGATTATCTAACCTCTTTCCCTGCCTCTAGGGGTCAAGCTCATCCTTCTAGGAGCTGTTTCAACCACTTCTAAACTTAGCACTAAAATCTAGGCAGTCAAAACAACTTGCCTCTATAAACTAGGAAACCACTCCATTCATTAAATGTTTACTATTTCATGCATGAATCTTCTAGAATAGGTAAATGAGTGTCATGGTAACATGAAAATACATTAATTACATCAAATAGGGTGAAAAATCCCACCTCAAGTCAAAACTGGTCAAAGCTGGGCGAGTTCCTGAGCTGTAGATGAATTTCCTGTGAAAACTGCCCAACATGTCACGCGTATCTGCCTGACATGTCGCGCGCCTTTGGAGCCATGTTTGGGGCACTTGTAGGTGGCCAAATTGGGCAAGAGTAGGCTTTTTTGAAAGGTCCATGAGTCTACTTTCCAAACCAACTCGAATTTCTGAATTTGGAGTTCATTTGCCTTGTCAAAACCCAATTCTCCCAAGACAGCTTTCTGCAGTTCAAAAAGGTGGCAGAAAGTAAAATTTTGCATGTTTTTTTACTTTTTGGAGGCCCAAAACATGACAAAATCTCAAGTGCATCCATGTGCATATGTAACTTTGCATGAAAAATCTGGAAATGCTAATTTTTTGTCAAATGGAGTTGCCGGGACGACGCATCTCACCGGGGGTGAGACGCGTTAATGAGCAAAAACCTGTAAATTACCAAAACATTCACAAATGACAAAATTTTCTCCAAATTTCTTGAAATTTGGGCTGGGAGTCCCCAATCAAGTACCATGCTCAGTTAAAGAGGCTTTGGCCAAAATTTGGAGTGGATCGGGCGTTTTCCTTAGTTTTTGTGCTTTGGCCAACCTGTCCTTGGAGCATCTTCATTTTGGCCTTGCACACATGCATTCTTGCCCAGTAATGGTTTTTCATGTTCCTCAACAATCTTTTCTCTTGGTTGGCCTTAGCCAACAGCCTCTCCAAATGTGCATTTGCCTGGATGAGCATGGACTCTCGGTCAGTGGGCAATGGGTCACCGGGTCTTCTTTGGTTCAAAATTCGGTCACTACGAATCCTCCATAGCTCATCAAGTGCTTTCTCCTCCTCCAACTGTTTGTTGCGCTGCTCCAGGTAAGTGATGTTCCATTGGGCACCCTCAAATCTCCTTTGTAAGGCATCATTTTCAGCTCTGAGATGTTGAATGATCTCCTTTGCCTCTCGGCTAGGAGAATTGGCCTCATTACAAATTTACATACAGCCATATAGAGTGTTTTTCCTTGCACAATTTGATCATTACAAACACATTCATGATGTTTCCCAACTAACCAGCAACCATTCACAAGTTTAAAGAGCCTACCTCAATCGATTTGATGAAGTAAAGGGGGCTTGAGCAATTCTGAAATGAGCTGAGGGAAGCTAGCTTGACATGTCGCGCACCTCCCAACATGTCGCGCCCGTTGCAAAATTACACTCTATGAGCCTCTCTGACATGTCGCGCGCAGCCCAACATGTCGCGCACCTAGCTTGACATGTCGCGCTTTTTCAAGAGGCTTTTGGAGGCCTTCCCGGTGTCGGAATTGGGCGCATGATAGCTCGTTGGAAAGGTATTTGAGTTTAATTTCCAACCCAACTATAATTTTTCAATTTGGAGTTGATGTTACCTGTCAAAACGCAAATCTCCCAAGACTGGTCAAAAGTGCCAAATGAGGCTGCCTCAAGGAAGAGTGTTGTTGCAGTCAACTTTTGAATGCCTTCCTCAACTCCAAATTTAGCTCATGATAGCTCATTGGAAATATATTTGTATCTATTTATCATTTTACCTATCAAGAAAATCATTTGGCGAACCAAGCTAGGAGAAAACATGATTTTCCCAAGGTCACTTCAGAGGTGTCTTTGATTCTCCTGAGGAAACGATATTCTTGAAATTTCTCTCAAACCATGACACCTGCGCAAAATGTGAAGGAGGTTTTTCTTCTTTCAAATGTTATGGACAAAAACCTCTCTCAGTTTCCCAAAATTCATCTTTGATTTCTCTGGAACATTATTTGAGTGTGACTTGTCCCGATGTGTGAAACAAGGAATTTTGTCGAAATGGAGTGAAATGAAGGGGATAGGGGCTTCTAAATTCTTGGGGAAATTTTTGGTAGTGGGGAGGGATTTTAGGAAGCAGGGGAAAGTGGAATCTCAGAGATTGAGTGAGGGGAAGGGGTCCAAAAGGGCAAAACACAGGCCCAACCTAGAAAATTGCCAGGTTGTAGCTAGAAACTAGGGTTTGTGCGAAAATGAGGATTTTGGGGGATCTGAGTGTTGGGAAGTATTTGGTATGGTACTTTAAGGATAGGGGAAGGTGTATGAACATCAGGATACAAGTTTTTCCATGATTTGGCCGTCCAAGAGAAATTGGCTTCAAAACCCTAGGAGAGGGAAATGAACCTTGCCTAGGCACAACTGAAGCGTGAACAAGGTGTAAAATGACTCATTAGACACTGAGATGATAATGAAAACCCTATGAATGATGATAGAATCAGCTGAATAGTGAAATAGATTGGCATTTGGGCAACTTTGAAAAGAGTGAGAGCAAACCTTAGACCTAATGCCTAGTGACCAAATTTTGCTTGAAGACTCACTAAAATGACAAATTTGACCTTGACACTTCAAAATCACTTTGTAAGAGCCCATTTGATCACTAGAGGAAGGCTGGAAAGACTAACACTAACATTGGCTCAAATGGGGATGGTAGCTCCTTGGAGGTGCCAAGAACCTCAGACCTTTGGGAGAGCAGACTAGTGCTTTCAACCATTGGGCGATGGAGTCATTATTTCGGCAAACGACACAAGACTTTGACTTATTTATTGAATGAAAACTTGACTGAAAACTAACTGAAACTTAACTGAAGCTTGACTCAAACCGACTCGATGGAAAACTGAAATAACTTGAAAAACTCACTCAACAGACCAAACACAAATGACTCATGACTTGACTTAAAACAAGACTTACAAAGCTTTTTGAAGGGCAGCAGTCCATCAAGATTTGAAATCATGATGACAACCACCTGTGTTTTTTACAAGATAATATACATCAAACTATATCAAAATGCCAATGCAAACAATCAAGCAGATGCCTTCTTGATTGATTCTCCTGATTAGATCTCCTGGTCAACAATACAAACCTATCCCTGGGCATCCAAAAACATAGCTGACCATGATCTCCCTCCTCACCGAACACAACAATAAATACTTTCACTGTTGGCTGCAACAAACTTGCTAGAGGATCTTGAAAAACATGAGGATTTGCCACTGCCACCGCCTGCTGAAAGGTCAAGGTGTCCTTTGTTTCAAATTCTGATCTGCGTTCATCATGTGCTTCGGTAAAAGTATGCTCATGGGCTTCAAAAAATTCTGAACAAGTATATGAGCAGATCTCTTCTTGTAAGAACATTTCAACACATGAAACATATGAAGAATCTGAAAGGTAATCCTGTATGCTCTGATCTTCTGTAGTTTGACAATATGGTAGGTCATATTCAAAAGATATGACAGCCGGATTATCATCTTTGTGAAGGAAAACATTACCTGTTTGCTGATCTACAAGACAATCATCTTCTTCTACAGAGGAAGAAGTTTTCCCAACACTTTCCTCACTAATGTGTGCATTGCAAATCTGTTGTAGCTTGGGCTGTAACAAGACCTTTCAAGAGCTGATCTATCTCCTCTTCAGACAAAGGAGACAATGCCTTTTGTTCTCTTCTGCTTAAACAATAATTATCTTGTTGTTCATGAACGTCTGAATCCAAAAATTTGCCTATGATCTCAACAACAGAGCTCTCTTTGATGGGTTGCATGCTGCTGTCTTCTGTGGGCAGATCTGAAACAAGCTCTTCTCTTTCATCAATTTCAGCCATATG
>APFE030047246.1:6602-43150 GCA_000404065.3 Pinus taeda | reverse complement strand
TAATAATATATTTTCCATAATAGCTATATTTTTAAATATCTACATAACATTATTTATTAATAATATTTTTAACTAATTCACTAAGGACTTACCCTGGGCAATGATGCGTCCATGCTATTTATTCCTTTAGATTGATTGATTTCTCACATTGTCCTGAGGATGAACCTCATTAGTTGGTTCGAAGGTCGACCTAACCCTATCTATGTGATTAATCCTGAAGACTTATGTCTACATTATGGATCACAACGGCTTAGACTCTAACATGAATCTATTATATATATGTTTATATATATATATATATATATATAATATATATATATATACTAATATCACGTGTCTATCAACCATTTCAATTTATATAGTTATCTAGTGTACAACTTAGTGAATCTAATAGTCTAGAAGCAAAACTTTCTTACTTAGCATTTTTACAGATTCAATAATATATATATGTAGAACAAAAAGACTAATATACCAATTTAATATTTAGCTCCATTGAAATTAGATAATAATAAGAAATCAAATAAATTTAATCATAATTTAAATAAAAAGAATTAAAACTATTATCCGAAAATAAGCAACAATTTAAAAAATGAAACTCCACTTTTCCTGAATAGTCCAGTTGACCTCGGTGACCCATCGGATGCCAAAGATATCAATGGTAGATGTGTCAAATTTCTAATCAACTGCAGTCTAAAATTGCAGGTCGATCTTCGATAAATGTGGTTAGAGAGGCCTGTCAATAAATATGGTTAAGGCAGCCTTTCATCACTACTAACAAAGTTCAGCATATGTCCATGTCAGGTGAGTGGGTCACTGAAAACTCTCTGTTATTAATATGAGGTATGGCCAATCAATTCACGACAGTGAATGACCGGGAGACGTCCACCTTGCACACCACTGCAGATATTGTGCCTGTAACGTGGAGGTACACCGCCCTCTCCGTCTCGTCTCTCTTTCATTAACCGCTCAACTGTTGAGATATTTTCTCCTCGCAGAAAACATTGTCCGTCTGTGAGACACCGTTTTTTAAGTAAAGATCATTCAATCAATGAAGATACACATTTGGGACCATCAACCTTTTCCGTTTTCTTTCTTTCCTTAGTTTCACCTAGATTGAAACCTAAATCAATTCCTACCACTATACCACTGTTTTCAAAATAAATCCGAAGCTCCTCCCCAAAAATAATGCTTCAGCGACTGTGGAACTGCCACAGGTGTGTGAACCAATTTATCACCAATTTGGCCTGGTTTTCATTTTTATTTTAATTCAGATATCAATTTGTCTTTATAATATTGCACTTAGGTGTACGTGGGAGATCTGATGTCTGGCATTTGAAATTTAAATGTTGCACTAACCTGATGGGGGAGAACAGATGTTGGAAGAGTGAAATGTGATTAGCATCGATTCATTTTGATTATTTTTTATTTTTGTTTGTTAAGTTATGTGTTTAAAAATGATTATAGGTTTAATTTTTGGCTTGAGAAATAGTATTTCAGGGGTATCTAAGTCATTAAAATTCTTTGGTGTTTGCACTTAGCTTGGGCCATACTAGTCTGGTGATCTGATTCAACTTGGGCCACACCAACAGTTAACATGATCAATTTTTTCCCATAGAGTTAGAATATGACCATTTTTTCCCACAAAATCAGTTTTTTCCCATAGAGTTAGAATATGACCAATTTTTCCCACAAAATTTTTAACCAGTAACCTTCACATCACATAGTGACTTAACAATGCACTCATCACTATCTCTTCTACTTACTTAATTCTTTTGATTAATTTTAATTACCTATTAATTGATATAATTTAATTTCTTTTTTATTATGACTTTTGTTTTTTTGGTTGAAGTTCTTGGTTATGAAATTTAAAATATAATTAATACGAATTTGCTTTCATTTTTAATTTGTTGTTTTATTTTAATTTGCAAGTTAGTTTATAATGAACCATTTTTAATATTCTCAAGATGTGAAGACCTTTGTGTGGAAGATAACTTATGAGGTTCTATCTGATATGCTAATTATAATTTTAATTTGAAGAAAAAAGAAAAAGTTAAAAATAGGAGTTTGAAGTGATGAAAGTAGAAAGAGTTTCAATTCAAGTTTTATCATAACAAGGTCCTTCTTAGCTCAAAATGGTACCCTAGTGAAGTTGATGGTCTCTCTTACTTAAGCATTGTGACCAATAAGGTAATTGGCTAAAACCCATACAAATTTAGTAATGCCAAGTCCACTAAAAGGGGGTTCTCTCTCTTAGATGGAGTGATATCTACATATTCTATTGCAACAATGCCCTCAAAGAGTGGACTTGAAACCACTATCTCATGCATTCCCAAAATGGAAAAGGCCTCTTTTATGTGATTGTGTCAGAGAAAATGGGAACAAGAATTCAATATATGGAGGACCATGCATTGATTTGCAGGTTTGCAGCTATTTGAGCCTTGGAAAAAATGCTTATAAGCTAGATCAGAGAAACTTAGGAACAGAAAGGGGATATCAAACCCAGGCTTAGATCTAAACTATTTTTCACACCTATTTTCAACAATGTGGAGGATAGGGAAGAATATTTTAGAGTGGCCATACTTTCTCAACTCGGCAAGTTTATATGCGAAATCTTGGATAGAAAGGTTTAACCCCAAAAAATAAGACTTCCTTTCAACGCCTATATGGATCCATCTTTACACTGTTCTACATGAATTCTAAGAACAAGAAATCCTTAAAGGAATGGGGAATGTCATAATGTCTTTCTTTAGGTTGTCAGAAATTACTTGGCAAGGACAATGCACCTCTTATGCTTGTGTGTGTGCAGGCTTAGATATTTCAAAGTGCCTTTTTGCTAGCATATCTAAGCTACCATAACAACATTTTGGATCAACCTATTAACTATAAGTAATTCCTCTTTCGTTGCCAAATATGGCATAGATATGGTCAACATTTTAGGGAATTCTCTTTAAATCAAGACTCGTAGCCCTCAACGGTCTCCTAGGAAATAGATATGGAAGGATATGTAAGAGTTTCCATCAAAAATAAAATTGCTACAAGATGAATGGGAGATACACGTGTAAGAGGAAATATAAAGGGAATTAGGTACACCGTTCTAAATAAGTTTGAAGAAGACACATCAGAAGGTGGAGAGAAAATAATGAGGAGGGATGATAACTCAAACCTTGTTAAAACTAATGATCACTCAATCGGGAACACCCTAAAAAAGAATACCAAAACAAGCAGCTGGAAGCCATAGATATAGGAGAAGAGAAGCAAGAAAACTCAAAAAATGAAGATGTAGAAGATGCAAAATTAACTGACTTGGACTTTCACATATTAGCACCTTAGTGGAAATGAAAGGATCTGATCGCCATTCCTAAATCCAAAGTACAATTTATAAAACAATTATAAATAAAGTCTCAAGAAGTCTCACAACAACAAGCTTAAAGTAACATTAAACCCTCTTATTCTTATATTGGTATTAAAGCATCTCTAGAGGATAAAATCCAAAATATAAGGAAGATAAAATATGAGGTAGGAAATGTAACAAGAAACTTGTTGAAGAAATTAGGGAATTCTTGGTCAACTTTGGTAGTGCTTTACTGATGATGGAGACCTTGCAACCTACTACTCATATTTTTAAATGAAAGGAATCTCTTGGAATCTAAGAGACCTCAATGGAAAAACTAAACAAATACTTCTTATGAATAAACTAATTGTGGAAAAGAGTCATATATTGATATTATAGGAAACTAAATGTTCTTTTCATGTTCTAGAAAAAACTATAAAAATTTTATGGAAAGGTTGAAATCATATTAGCATTGATGCAGTGAGATTATTATGGATTATATATTATATATATATATATATATATATATATATATTTGGACCCAAAAAACATCTCCCTCAATGATACCTTTCCTCCTTCAAGAACTTCAACTACTATATTTCACCATATTGGCTCGACCATTTTGGGGTATGTAACCAATGTGAATGGTCCAATAGATCTAGGAGAAAAAATAGACTTTCTTAGACTTTATCTAATCTCTTCAGGTTAATTTGGGAAGAATATTGAATTCTTGAACAACACTTCAATATTGTCAAATCCATAATCGAAAAAAAAAAGATGCATGAGGAAATTCGACAAGGATACTACATAATTTGTAGAATTCTTAGAGCACTCTAGAATGGTATATTTGCAAAAAATAAATAGTGTATTTAGTTGGAATAATATAAGGGAAGGATCCTCTCAAATTTCATCTGGGCTAGATAGATTCCTCATGTATTGATATTTATTAAGAACAAGTCTCAATTTTGAAGCTTCCATTCTTCCATGCAATGGCTTCAACATTTGTTAATAAGTTTTCTTCTAGATTGGAATGGTAGTTTGAAAAACAGGTTGTTTAGATTGGAATAATTTTGAACTAGACATTTTTCTTTTAAGAGAAACATAAAAATTGGTGGGAATAATTTTAATCCAATGGAGTCACTATCATGTTTCACTTGAAACAATGAATAAAATACCTTAAGTAGAAATTGAAGATTTGGAACAAGGAGGAATTAAGAGATCTACGAGGAAAACAAAAAACTAGAACAAGAAATGGACTCCATCCAACAAAACTACCATTGAGGAACAAATATTAGAGGAATAAGATCATAAGGAACCTATAACTCAATCAAGATAGAGGAAAGGCATAAACAAGAAGATATATTATGGAGGAAAAAATATAGAATTCAATGGCTTAAGGAAGGAGAAAAACAACAACTCATTGCTCTATGATATAGCACAAGAAGCATAAAATAATCTCTAGCCTTTGAAATGCTTAAGGGTATGAACTAGGAAACCATAAAGGGATTGAACAAGAATTATTAAGTATTTTATGAAAACATTCTCACTAATTCAATTTGGCACAAGAGACCAACTATCATAAAAATAACCAAGCCGACATTCCTAAACCGATTTATCCATAACGTAATGATAGAATTTTGTGAGAAATCATGCACTCGAAAGTGGAAAAGATCATCATGAACATTCCTATGGGAAAATTTATAAGGTCATATGGTTTCACCATTGACTTCTTTTAGGAATATTGGAAGATTACGGGGGAATAGGTGTTAAATTTTATGGTATGTTCTATGCTTGAAACAATTACGTCAATATCCTATTAGCCCAATAACAACTTTACATCAAATTATAATAGAAATTGCATTAAAACTTTAGTGACATTCAGTTTAGATCATCATTGAGAATAATTGTAGATAGAATATAAACAATAAGTACAAGAAGATATGAGATAATGAGTAAATTGTGTAAAATGAAAAGTTTCAAGTGAATTTTATACTAAATATACTCAAGAGATATGTCTCTTTGTAAATTCGATCACATATCTTGTAAATAAAATTATAGTAAGTTTGCACATTCACATTTTTACCCATATTTGTTAAATTGTTGAAGAATTGTAAATTCGATCACATATCTTGTAAATAAAATTATAGTAAGTTTGCACATTCACATTTTTACCCATATTTGTTAAATTGTTGAAGAACCCATAAATAATGGTGGGAAGTAACTCTTGGGAGGTATATTTATTTACATATTTTTCCTTATCCCATCTTTTACGTAAATACTTTCTTAAATTATGGTAGATAGTAACTTATGGTAAATATGTTATTTATGTGGATATGAGCTATTTTCAATGAATGTTCATGTCCTTAGAGACATGACACTTCAACACTAATTATTAATTAATTATTCATTATATATATATTATATATATATATATATATATATATATATATATATATATATATATATTTATATTATATATATATATATTATATATATATATATATAGATTATATAGATAGATAGATAGATAGATAGATAACACTCCCTCTCAACTACGGAGTAATTCTACCTATCAACATTCATCCATGGTTGTGATATCATTTCCATCATGTGTCATCTGTGAAACTTGTCTCGTATCTACTGAATATTGATATCATAGTACAATAAGAAAGGATTTAGAGAGGGTGCATCATAAGACCCTAATACTCTTGCCAAAATGATAGAGGTAAGTCCTCATTTCTAGGTATAGAAACCCTACCAAGCTTGACCCTTAATGATTAAGTTGTTTAACATCATGCATCCTAGTCATAGGGAATACAATATTACCTATTATGTTTGTCGTTATTGCTAATTAACCTTAACCACTTTTCCCATCTCATTGCCCAAATGAGAGGTACTTCCTAAGAGTCCTAGGCTACAAAGGGAGGATGTATGCTAGGATTTCCACAAGGGAAGCTGAACCACTCACCCTGTGTTTATATAGTGCAATCCCTAGGGGAAGGTGAACCACTCACCCTATTCTCACACATTGGGGTATGTATTCCATAGGGGAAGGTGAACCACCCATCATGTGCTGATATAGCTCCAAGAAGTACCCTAGGCCCCCAAGAGCTCCTAGAGATCAATGTCCAACTCAATTGGGACCCTCATGGGATGATATTTCCATGACTCCAAGTCTCTCTTTGAAGGCTAATAACTTGGTATTTCCCAAAGGCATTGTAAATATGTCAATAACTGTCATTTTCCTTGATGTGCTGGAGTCTTATTTCTCCCCATTGAACCATATCCATTCTAGAACATAGGATTCTTTGAAAGGTGAATCCCACTTTCATTATCATAGTAAATGATGGTGGTATCTAGTACATGCTCCAATATCTCACTGAAGATCTTTCTCAACCAAATGGCTTCATAACAAACCATACTAACTATAATATATTCAACCTTAGAGGGGCTTAGTGAAACATACTTTTGCTTTTGGCTCATCCATGAGACAAAAGTAAATCCTAGAGAGAAACTACATCCAGATGTGCTTTTTGTATCCACCATAATGCCAGCCCAATCGACATATGTATAAAAATGTAATCTCAAAGCCTTGAAAACACACTTTAGTCCATGGTTGATAGTACCATGAAGATACCTTGGAAGATTCTTTGCAACAACCCAATGTATATGATGAGGCTCAACCATAAATTGACTCAATGTATTAATAGTAAGCATATGTTTGGTCATGTGTTCACTAAGAACATCAATTCTCCCACATGTTTTCTTTATTCAGTAGGATTTTCCAAAATCGGATCAACAACACTTCCACATAGATCCTTGAAATTTAGTTCCATTGGTGTAGTCATAGACTTGAAGTCCACCATGTAACATCTTTCTAACTTCACAATATATTTTCCTTAAGAGAGGAAAATCTCACCTGGATTTTCCTAGACCTCAAAGCCTACGAAGTAATGCATCAATCTGAGGTCCTTCATCTCAAATTCATAAGTCAACTCTCACTTACAGTGGTAAATGGGAGGGTCTGCACTAGTAAAAAATAAGCCATAAACATATAAGACCAAAATTTGTGGCATGTCTTTTCAAACTTGAAGTATAATTTTGGATCAACATAGATCCTTGTAAATCCTAGCTTAATGAGATAGCTATCAATCCTCTCATACCAAGCCTTAGGGGCTTGCTTTAACCCATAGAGGGCTTTCTTCAACCTACTTGCATGAGTTTTTAATCCTTCTCTTCAAACCTCTCAAGTTGTTCCAATCATACTCCTTCCTTTAGTGAGCCATGTAAGAATGGGTTCTTGATATCCATTTGATGCAGGCTCCATCATTGATTTGCAACAAGAGAAGCTATGGATCATATAATGGTGTATTGGGTAACAAGAGAAAAATTCTTGTCATAGATGATTCCTTCCTTTTGTGAGAAGCCATGAGCCATGAACCTTGCCTTGTACTTCTCAGCATTTCCATCAGCTCCATTTTTAATCTTGTTTATCCATTTTGAAGTAACTATGGACTTTTCCTTGGTCTAAGCACCACTTCCTAGCTATTGTTATTCATGATTGACTCATATTCCTCAGCCATAAGATTTTCCATACTTGGTGTTTCATAGGTTCTTCAAAAGTGCAAGGTTCGCTTTGAATGATAGTACTCATGGAAGCCAATTATCCTTGATACTTGGTAGGATTTTTACTTTCTTAAAATGTTCCTCTTGGGGCAACATGATTTTTTGCTTGTTGAAGTGTATCTCGAAGCCATATTGGTCTTTTCTTTGAGATATAGGGATCAAAAGGAGGTGTATCAAGTGGATCCATGAGGCATAGGTTCATCTGTCGGAGGTTCTTCTTGAATTTTAGTAGCATTATCATCCTTCCTTGTGATGGGGAGATCCTTTGTTTTTCTAAGAGTAGAATATTCATTAAAGGTCACATCTCTAGCTACTACTACCTCTCTCTGGCTAGATACATAAATTTAGTATGCCTTTGAATCTTCACTATATCCAACAAATACACCTTACTTCCCAAAGGCTTCCAAATTGTTCCTTTTCTCTTTTGGTACATGAAAATATATAGGACAACCTAAGATTCTAAGATGTGCAACATCAAGTTTCTTACCAGTGAATATTTCTTCAGCTGTCTTGAAATCCAAGCTTTGATGAGGACTTCTATTTTGAACGTACACAACAGTGTTCACAGCTTTTGCCCATAAGATATTTGGTAGGCCTTGATTATGAATGATGCCATGGGTGGCTTCCATAACTGTACGCTTCTTTCTCTTGAGAACTCCATTTTGTTGTGGATTTTATGGAACTGTGAGCTCCCTCTTAATACATGTATGATTCTCCACCAATGCTTTGAAAGAGTGAAACCTAAATACTTCATCCTTCTTCTTTAAGAAATAAATTGATGTTTTGCAGGAGAATTTATCCAAAAATATAACATAGTATAAGTATCCCCCCAATTAAGCCACGAGAAACTCACCAACCATGTTAGAATGGATCAATTGAATAATATCAATTTACTTGATCTCACTAGAAGGGAATGGTCCCTTATATTTTTCTTGTTGCACAACATTGACAAACTCCTTCATGATTAATATGAAATTCGGGTGACCCTATGACAATATTCCTTACTCTCAGTAAGGGTTTGTAACGTAAATGAGAAAATCACAAGTACCACAACTCACATTGAATAGAAGTGTAATTTACAAAAGCTCCCAAAGCACTTCCACCAACTTGATAAAGACAATCAACCCTAAAACCAAGAGCAAAAGAATATCTAAATTTCTTATTCCATTCACATACCTTTCCATCAGTGAAATCTACCTTGAGGACTTTGTCCTCCATTGCAGAAATAGATACCAAATTCTTCTTCAAATCGGGTTCATACAAAACATCTTGAAGAAGTATGGTTTGACAATAGTTCAAGTGAAGGGTAACAATTCTTATTCCTTTCACGAGATAGGTGGCATTATCTCCAAGAATAATATTTAGATGATTCTTTCTCTCAACTAAATTTGCAGGAACCTTCTTATATCCATTGAAATTCATTTAGGATACATAATAAATTAACCATTGACCGAAAGTGTCAAGAGGAAATGTGGTAGATAAAGAAGAAATTAGATAATACTCATCTTGTTTTTCAACAATATTATTTTCACCATACCTGGCATTTCTTGTCCTCTTGGGAGATCAATTATTTTCTTCTTGAGTAGTAGGAGCATTCCATTTTCCTTTGTAGTTAGACATGTTGTTTCTTTGATTGTGGTTGTTTTCCCTTAGAGGATTCTTCTTGTGAAGACATTCTCTAGCATAGTGGCCAAACGTGTTGCAATTGAAGCATCTTCCTTTGAATACCTTCTTATATTCAAAGCCTCGCCTTCATGATTTTAATGGACCAACATCATTTCTTGTTTTAGCATGTGCAAAGAAAGCAATAGGTTCACTTTCATTAACATACTTATCTCTCTCCATCATCATTATTTCCTCTTGAGTGCATCTAGCCAATAACTCATCAAAAACATGTATCCTGTCATTGTTGAGAATGGTGGTGACAAATGTTTCTCATGGCCTTGTAAGACCTCCAAATATAATAAAGGTGAGTTCCCCGTAAACAATAACGTGTCCAATACATAGCAAATCATTCTTTAGTTGAGTTATTGATCTCATGAAATATGCTTGTATAAATTTCCCTTTATCCATTTTTGTCACATCTCCATAATATCAGACTACAAGATTTTTTTTTATACAAATAGATCATGTAACTACCAAAGGAGAACATACAAAGTATGCATGCATTATCTATGTTTCCTATACACATTTATCACTATTCCTTTTGTGAGAGAACCTAAAACCATTCTCATTCATCTATTATGTTCATAGTTTTAATATTAAATTATTCACATGTGTGAAATGGTTACAACATGGTGCTTATCTTTTTAATTTCTCTTCTTTGTAACTATGTGCTTATCTTGTGGCACCTTTGGTTACTAATGGTTTTTCATTATATATTCAAACTATATAATTTTGAAGCTCCTATTTAGAGATTTAGGAGTTTGTTAATGCATGTTACCTTCCCTAGGTGGCTTATTACCAGTTAATGGAAGGTCCTTCTGGTTTAAATGTTGTGTGAATTGCATTATTGGTGTGCATATGGGACATATGTCCTTTTCTTCTCTATCATATGGACTCCTATGGTTTAATCAAATGTCATAACCTACAATGACTATTGTACATATGTTTCCATATATGCACTCCAATGTGGTGATACCTTGACTTATGAATTAATACATGAATTTTGTGAAACCTTTTCTATAATGTGTGCGGTATGGAATTTCAAAGTATCAATTTAACTAATCCTTTTTATCAATTTTTGATCTAGTACCTACATGTGTTGTTGATAGAAACCTATGGTTTAGATCGACTGGCTTGTCGCTAGGGTAACCATCCTAGGGGTCACTGGAGGAGTCCTATCATTATTGTATTTTGCTTTTGGGAGTAGAACTCTATTCTCATTTCATTTAGTTTTATTTTTTAAATCATTGTCTTATAGGTTATGTAACCCTAACTGTGTTAAGGCAACGAGCATTATTGAATCCCAAGCTCACCTCTGTGATTATTTTTTCGTAAGGGTAGCTACACTCTTGACATCGTTCTCCATAGTTGTTTTCTCATGCCAAAAATTTTCATTTCCCTTGACCTTCTAGTCACTACTTAGTTTTTCTTTCAGGATCCATGGATTCAGCTTCTAGCAAAGAAGTGAGATCTCAGAATTTTCCAAACCCTAGGCTCACAGTTACAGAAATCAAGGTAATTTGCTTGGTTCCTCTCCCAACTTCTCACTACTATGTTGATTTTTTTCGTTGTAGAGAACTAATATTCCACCTTCGGCTTTATTGTACAACTGTATTAAGTTCAAATCTTGCAAGAATACATGAAGATTCTTTGTCACTCCATTCACAATTATAGTTCCCTTCTCAGGGACATGGTTTTTATTTCAGAGAGAGAGAGAGCCATGAAATTTTCATGTCTTATTCTTTTTCTTAGGAATTTCTTGCCTAATAAATATTTCTCAAGGGTTAATATTTTTCTTCCTATCAATTCTTATTGGGGTGTTTAATAACTACAAAACTCTTAGAATTCCTAGTGCTAATTCGTTGTAAGTCATCTCCTTTGATCAATGTTTCAACAATGGCTCTTACGAGGTTATTGAATTTGTAATTTGTTAATTTTTATTACTCTACTTTTTCCATATCACCACCAGTTAGTTGGCCAAACTTGACTCTATCACTTAGGGTGCAAAATGGACTTAGACACTCATTCACTCACCTTCTAGTGATTAAATTTAACCCATTGAGGGGTAAACCTTATGGTTCCGTTGCAACATTTTTTATGATTATTTCTCTTTATTTATGGATTAATACTTTAACAACCTTTGTTATTGATCCTACCATTTATTCTTGTGCCGAGATCAATTTATTAACCCTATACCATAGATTTTATTCCCATTGTAATTTTTTCTTGGGAAAGGGCTATGACCACTCCAGCGAAACTTTACTATGAGTTATAGTTGAAAGGTCTCTCAACTTCCAACCACTGTTATAGTATTATTTTTATTCTGGAATACATTATGATAATCTTGATATTGTTCTGCATCCATAACTTACAGTCTTTGTTTTAAACAATATATCTTTATACACAGAATTTCTAGTGTAAGAATGGTGATAGTCGATACAATTATTTGTTCATTTATATGCTCATATCCATTTATTTTGGTTATTGTTCTAGAAATACCAATGAAAATATTATTTACTGAACTCAACTGTTGACTAGTAAAGTATTTGATTATAATTTCCTTTTTGCATTCAACAACAATTGTGTTTTTCTGATAATATAGGTATTGTTGTTATTTTTGAAAATACAGAAAGGGTTCATTTATTGTTGACCTTCCTCCCCAAACCCTTATATGGCTATACAAAAAAAATTCCCAGAACCTTCTTAGTTCATATATAGAGTAGTTTTGCACCAGTTCCCATGGACTAACCTAAACAGTTAGGCTACCACCTGATAGTGAGGCACTAACCCTCTCCTCTTTCCTTACGAGTGAAAATATTGGGAAAAATGGAACTATCCTCCTTTTTGTTATTTTCCAATTTCTTAACATAACTAATTTCTTAACTCTTATCTGATTGAAAATGGATTTAATTCTCTGAGTGGTCTTTGGCACATTATTCAAGAATATTTTTTTCATTTTCTTCTTAAAAATAGAAATAAAATAATATTTCATTAATATTTTTTCTTATTGATTTATTTATGTATTTATGGGTTCTCATTAACATTTCAACCAGAAGTTAAAAAAAATCATGAATATAGTTACTGAGGGTATTACAATTTTGATATCCTTCAACTTGTTCTTGAAAAGAGAAATAGACTTTGATTTGCATTGTTGACTCTAAAAATCCATATCGATTTATTATACATTTTCTTCGAAGTTCCCATAAATATAAGAGATTAAGTGCTTTTTAATAGAGTCAACTAAGATTTTATTAGCATTGACCTCTCCTTTTCTATACTTCATTCTAGCAACAACACGTGCATTTGAAGGAGGCCCCACCACTTTCCCTTACACATAATCCAACACTTCATGTCCCTCCAAGGTCGAATCAAGATTTATATTCCAGGCATGATAATATGATTTGTCATTGAGCTTATCCTTTGTCATGAAATAAGAGTGAGTAGCCATGAATACTTTTTCCAACAGACCTTTTTCAACCACAGTAATATATTCAACTGTGATTGCTTCTCTTGTTCCTTGGGCATGTATTCACCTAGGCTTTGATACTATGTTAAATTTCATGGTATGTTCCATGCTTGGAACAATTATTTCAATTTCCTATTAGCCCAATCACAAATTTACTTCAAATTCTAATAACAATGACATTTAGCATTCACTTTAGATCATCACTGATGGTAATTGTAGATAAAAAATCAACAATAAGTACAAGAAGATATGAGATGATAAGTGAATTGTGTAAAATAAAAAATTTCAAGTGAATTCTATACTCAAGATACCGAGGAGACATGTCTTTTTGTAAATTGGATAACATATCTTGTAAATTAGATTCTAGTGAGCTTGCACATTTTTACATTTTTACCCATATTTGTTAAAGTGTTGAAGAACACATAGATAATGGTGGGAAGTAATTTATGATAAATATGTTATTTACATGAGTATGAAGTATATATATTATATATCAATATATAATATATATATATACACACACCACACACACACACACACACACAATTATATATATTTGTGTGTGTGTGTGTGTGTGTGTGTGTGTGTGTGTGCTAGGAAGGGGAATTATCCCCATAGTTTAACTCTTTAACAATAGGTCTATCTTTTGGAAAAAGATTCTCAATAAGTATATCACAATCCTACTTGTCTTGAAAGCCACTTTCCTTATTGAAATTTGGGTAGCTCGAAAGGTATTTTCTAGTGGAGAAAATCGACAAAAAGGATACATGTGAGAAAGATACCCATGTGTTAGGGTTTTGTAGCCAAAGTTGTGGGATTATGAACCAAGGAAATTAATATTATATTATAATTTGTTATTAAGGGGTAAACATAGGTTTCTTGAAGGATAAATAAGACCCTCAAGACACTTAGACAAAAGGTATAAATATAAGGCCAATGGAGATGCATAATAAAATGTCTGACAACTTTGAGCTTGTGGAGGAAAGATGTTAAACAACCTAGCTGTAAGACTATCTTATAGAGAGAGAGAGTTGAAAATAATATAAGGAATGAGTTAAGAAGTTTTTCTTAGAGGCTGAATCATGGGATCTATTTAGGATTTGAGATTGGCTTGGGATCTGTTCAAAGAGATAACTGTAGTCACAACTCTATAAGGAAGTATGATTTTAAGTTCCAAGCCCTAGATTAGAAGGCTGAGACTAGTTCAGGAAGATGAGAGTGGATTAAAGGGATGGGAAGCGTGTCATGTAATCACCATATGGATAGATAGGAAATCCAAGTGTATGAAAGGGCTAGTAAGGGATATTTGAAAGGTTAAAGAGACCTCTTAATGTGATCTGAGATGTATCAGTGGAAGCTGAGATCTGTAGGGATTCTAAAACTTGTTAAGGAGATTGTCTAGGTGAAGATAAAATTATGGATGAGAGCATAAGTGGCTTGGTTAGGGCCACAAAGGTTCTATTAAGGAGAGCCAAGGGTCTATTATCGAAAACTGAAATATGTTCTGGTGAGGTTGCAAACCTAGAAGGAATACACAAATTTATGTTAGCGTTAGACTAGGATAAAAAGGAAGTATGATCACTCTAGGAAGACAACCTATAGGGTAGAAAACAGAATTTTGTCACTTGATTAAGTAGCCAAAGGATTGTCAGAAGGCTAGAAGGAATCCATATGCCTAGGGAAGTTGGACAAGGCCACAAGAAATATAATAGAGGTCTAAAGAAGTTAATCTCTATGGTTAAAATAAGTTTGTAGTTGTATAGGAAAAATTGCTACAACAACGACAAGAGGAGTACAAGTGTACCATGGGATAAAAGGAGAAAGCCCACGTTAATTTTGCATTATGTTGATTATATTTATTTGTTAGGAAGACGAGATCCATATGGATTAAGCCTCAACCTTCGATTTCAGTCAAAGGATAGATTGTGTACTATAGCATTGTATTAGGGTTCGTAAAGGGCCATGTGTAGAGTTCCATAACTATTTTGCTTCGACACCATTTTTCCTCCATTTTCCTCTTTTCATCATTGCTATCAACTCAATAAAAGTAGTAAAACCATATATTTTGATAAGGTAAAAACTATCATATGTATTATTTTTAATATTCATTAATGTGCCTTATTATTGTGTAAAGGATTGCATTAGCTACAGAATTAACATGATTCTGCGTCTATTTTACAAATCTGCAGCTATATCCATGGTTTGCGGGATTCTTGTGTACCAACAAACCAAGGAAGCACATGGGTAGTTGATTATCAAACCCCTCCTGCATCTCATCCTATTCACTCGAGCTAATTCACTAAAGGAATCACATAGTGGCATGGTCAAAGGCACGGGTAAAACACGTAGCAGCATAAGTTCGAATGAATCATGTTTCTCCAATTTGCTTTCCAAATAGAGAATCGTTGAGATAACACTTTTATTGTTTAAGTTTAAAATTTGAATAAGGATTGATTAAAAGTCCTGTAGGTGTATAAGTCTCAAACTTTTGAGAACACATTTTATATATAAATATGTATCCTTCGTAAAGGATAGCAGGGAAGTAATAGTTAATCTCTGAAGAAATTGTGTGAAACAAACCTTTGTTCTCATATTGAATTAAATTTACCTTTCTATTATTTGATGTATCTTTGAGCGTGATTTACACCTACTGTATAGGGAGTGCCCTTTTAGACAGTCGAGGTTAAGTTTATTTCATTTTATCGCTTTCCATTATTGCATTGTCATTTCGTTCAAGCTTAGTTTCCTTACTTCATTATTTTATCATTTTGTTATAACTCAATTAAATCTCGTTATATCATTTGCACTTGAATTTCTTCACAGTCGCTTAATGGTTTATTTTCTTCAATTTTTTTCTCTTAATTATAGTCAATGTTAAAAGTTTTTATTCATGCTTTTAGGATCAAAACTTGTATATACTCTATAGTTAGCGTTAGAAGATTACCTTCATTATTTTTAGAGTCAGAAATTGTATATACTTTGTAGACAACTTTTAAAGGATTGTTTCTTTCTCTTAGAATCATTTGAATTTCAATCCTTTGTTTTATTGCAACAGGGTGTTTATGATAGGTTCATAATTTTATAATGATTAACATAAGATGTCTTAAAACAATACTCAATATAGATATGACCTAGTAGATTAGTCTAACAATAGCTTTACTTCCACTCATTAATTTGTATAAATCTAACTCTAAACTAATGCTTACAAATAGGTACCTAGATAACAACGAAAATCCCCAAAACAAATATAACCATCATCTTACAAACTAAAAGAAATGCTTCTAGCATATATAGTGCACTTACACTTCATAATTTTACCAACTCTGGTCAATAATTTATGCTTGTAATTTAAGAACATTAAATTGACCAAACATTTTGGCATCATTGCTAGGGAAGTGTAAATAGAAGTCTTAAAAAAAATAAAAAAATCAAACAAAAACACAATATGCATAGGGAAAGAGACTCTAGAGGTAGGTTTATAGGTCGAGGAAGAAGTCTAATTCCCAAATCATCACTTACTCCACCATGATCACGTAGTTCCACACCACCCACAAAAACTCAAATTCCATCCATAGCCAGCCAATTTAGATTTCCTAAAGTCTTGAGATCTGAAATCCAACCTAGATATTCACCAACTTCATCAACAAAATCTGTAATTGAAGTAGATCCTATGTTCCCAAAAAACGGAATAATTTTCCTATCTTCAACTGGAGAACAACTTCAGGATCAAGAGTTTGAAGTTCCTATTGAGGAAGAGGAAGAATAAACCTACTTCAAACCATTGATAGAGGAACCATAAGAACTGGAAGGAAAGGTAGATAATCCTGTTGTAGAACTAGATATTTATTCTGAAGAATCCATCATGGCTGAAGAGGGAGAAGGAGAAGTACACAATGTCAATGGTGAACAACATAGGATTGGAGGAGGAAGAGGAGGAAATAGGGGAGGTGGAAGAGGTGGTGGTAGAGGTAGAAGAAGAAGAGATCCAAAACCTTTTGGATTCCCTATCCTTGATGAGGATACAACATTAAAAATGAAAAACATCTCACCTTCTATCCTCCCTAATTTTCATGGAATAAGAAGTGAAGACCCCAAGACATTTCTCTTTGAATTTGAAGTATTATGTAGATCATATTATTATCTACATGATGCTCAAAAACTAAAAATTTTCCCTACCACCTCAAAGGATTCATCATTAAAATGGTTTATGAGATTAGGAACGAAACCTATAAGAACATGGGGCCAGTGAAAGAATAAATCTCAAAGAAATACAAGGATTATTGTATGCCTCATAGAATTAAATATATAGTATTTAAAATGGTACAAAAAGAAGATGAAAATATTGAATATTTTGTCGAAATATTTGTTTATAATATCAAAAGGGAAAAAATGAATAATCTGGATGAGGAAGCTTTGAAATCTCTCTTACTAAAATCCATTAAAGATGAGTGGATTTATCTTCTCAATTTGATGGGAAAAGGTGATATTCCTCAGTTACCATTTGCAGATATTTGTGATCTATTTGTACATATTTCAAGAGGTAAATCAAGAACAGGATAAAGTCCAAGGGATCCACTTTTATCAAGAGTAAATAAATCTGGAGCCGGGATAGTAAGTTGGGTAGAATTAGGTAGTTTGCTTGATGATTTTAAGACGGATATTTTAGGGAGTCTCGCTGAGAAAATTCACACCCTTAAATTATAGAACAAGAAGAAAGCCAAAGATTTTGCATTATCCATCTTTTGTCCTAGGTGTAGAAAGAAACATGCTTTGAGAGAATGTCCTTTAGATTTAAAAAGCATAGAAATCTATGTTATATGTGCAGAAAATCACAATACAAAAGAATGTCCCTATATACCAGGTCTTAAGGCTGTGTTGAGTGAAGAAGGAATGCCAAATCAGGTAGACCCTCTTTACTTTATTGCCAAAATACCATGGAAAAATCCTCAAACAAATCAAAATTAAGGCTTTAATCCTCAACAATTTATGCAATCTTCACAAAATAATCGGAATCCACCTATGCCATGGCATCCTTGGGCTCAACCAATATCTTGGAATCGAGGATGGAAAAATCCCTATGGAATATATTCTCAATATCAATAATATCCACCACCTTATCCACTTTTTCCAACACAATACTTCCCTTAACCCAACCATTTACCTCAAACTCAAGCTCAAAATTAAAATACACAACTTTCTTTGCCATTTCCACAAATACCAAATCAATCACCTGTTCAACCACTCCCAAATCCAAACAATGAAACTTCACAAACTGTTTAGAACTTAGAAGGACAGAATCTTAAAACTTATATGATAACTCCATTAGATCTGAATAATGTTCAATTAAGGTGTGGTAGAGTATTAGAAAGGAAGAAACAATATGTTGTTATTCAAGAAATATAAAATAATTGCCAAAAATATAATAATGACTTTGAAGGAGAGATTTCCCTTCCTGAGAAAGAAAATATTAAGACAGAAGAAAAAACCTATACATTCTAATAATACTCCTATTAGAGAACAACCTTTAGTATCTGTCTCAAGACCACCTTTTCCTGAAAGGTTGAAAATTGATAAAGAAGTAGAGAAACAAATCATATTCCCTGATTATGATATGTTAGATGAATTGAAAAAACGTCTGTATAAAAATTCCTTTATTACAAGAAATAAACGAAATACCATTTTTTTTAAAAACAATTAAGAAATTGAGTACTCAGGGATCAGGAAGAAAAAGAAAATAAATAAAAATAATTCAAATAGCGGGAGAATTGTAGATATCGTGATGGGGAAGACAACAATTCAAAAATATTTAGATCCAGGAAGCCCCATTGTGAAAACACACATCAATGGAACTGAAATACCAAACACATTAATTGATCTAGGAGAAGCCATAAACATAATGAGCACACAAACTATTGATAAATTGAAGCTTCCTAATCTTCAATACATACCAACATTGTTGCAATTAGTAGATAGGTTTGTAATTAAACCTGATGGTGTGTTAGAAAATATATATGTATCCTTATATTCTTGGGAATATCCTGTTGATATCATGATCTTAACACCCAATTTGTTTTTGGAGGACATCCATTAATTTTAAGAAGATCATGGTTAGCTACAGTCGATGCTTTTATTAGTTATAGATCAAGAGACATGTTTATCTCAGATGGAAGCTCGGCAAAGAAATTTACGTTGTACCCACCTGCAAAAACAATGATAGAAGTAGAAAATGAAGAATGGATAGATGACGATAATGATATACAACCAGTTTTAACTATTGCACAAATAAATGAAGAGGATCAAATTTTAAATTCGATAGAAAATAATGAACCCTCTTTATATTGTGACAATACTCATAATTTTCAAGAACAATGTAATATTGAATATCTATCATGTAGACAAATGTATTTGCATTCTATGGAAAATTTTGGAAATTCTTCAATAGAAATTTTTATAGGGAAAATTTTGAATATCAATGAAAACTTGGAAGAATTACAGAAAAAGAAACTGGTAGAAATATTGCAAAAACACTCTTCTTCATATGTAAGGGAATACACTGATATGAAGGGAATTAATCCTAAAACTTGCATGCATCATATTTATATTGAAGAAAATGCTAAACCAATTCTACAACCACAAGAAAGAATGAATCCAAACTTAAAGGAAATTGTCAAAGAGGAATTGCAGAAACTGATAAATGTAAATTTCATTTATCCAATATCAGAGAGTCAATTGGTTTCACCCCTAGTAATCATTCCTAAAAAATGGAAAATGAAGAGTATCCATTGATTACAGGGAATTGAATAAATCTACTTTGAAAGATCATTTTCCACTTCCTTTCATAGATCAAGTTTTAGATACATTAGTAGGAAAAACATATTTCTCATTCTTGGATGGTTTTAGTGGGTATAATCAAATTCACGCAGCACCTGAAGGTCAAGAAAAAACCACATTCACCTATCCATGGGGGACTTATGCTTACCACGTACATCATTTTGGATTATGCAATGCCCCAACGACATTCCAAAGAGAAGTACTAGATTTTTCTTTGATCTTATTCATGATTGTGTGGAAGTGTATATGGATGATTTTACAATTTATGGAAATTCTTTTGAAGAAGCACTTGAAAATTTAGAAAAAGTTCTCATAATATGAAAAGAATCGAATCTTTCATCAAGTCATGAGAAATTTTTTATGATGTTTAATGAAGGAATTGTTTTATGTCACTATATTTTAGGAAATGGAATTAATCTAGACTCATCTAGGGTAGAAATTATTTCCCAATTATCAGTCCCAATTTGTCAACGAGATGTTAGGAGTTTTCTTGGTTTTACTGGATATTATATAATATCATAGAAAACTTCACAAATATTGCATCTCCACTTCAAATTACTCACTGGAGACTGTGAATTCAATTGGAACTCTAATTGTCAAAGGCCTTTGAAACTTTGAAAAAGAAGATCTTTGAAGCAACTAACTTAAAAGGACCTAATTCAAAATTTCGTTTTCATATATCAACGGATGCTTCAGACACACCTCTAGGAGATGTGTTACGACAAAAATATCTCACTCTTTATGCCATTTATTATACCAGTAAAAATTTAACTCTTGTGGAGCTAAATTATATTGTAAATTAAAAGGAGATTTTAGTTGTCATTCACGCCATTAATAAATTTAGACATCACATCACTGGCTATGAAACTTTCGTTCATATTGACTATTCTTCCATTAGATATTTAATGAAAAAATCAGTTACTAATGGTAGAGTAACAAGATGGTTATTACTGCTATACGAATTTAACATCACCATTCTAGATGACCTTGAAAACAAAACACAATTTCTAACGTTTTATCTAGATTTCAAAAATGATAACAATGATAGACTGCTAGAGGATAAATTTCCTAATGAGTATCTTTTTGCAGTATCTACTAAATCACCTTGGTTTACAGATATTGATAATTATTTTCTTATAGGGAAGTTACCCTCCTATTTGTTTCCTAGAGAAAAGAGAAGAACAATCCAAAAAAGTGCATCTTATTCATGGATAAATGATGAAGTATACAAAACAGGATCAGATCTCATCATCCGAAGGTGTGTAAGATAGGATTAAATACCAAAAGAACTGCTTATAAAGTCCTTCTCTTAGGATATTATTGGCCCTCCCTTTTTAAGGATGCCAAGGAATATGTTAAGAGGTGCCATAGCTGTCAAAGAATGGGGAAACATGTTCTGTCAAATGAAATGCCACTATAACCTCAGGTACTCATTGAACCTTTTGAAAAATGGGCTTTGGATTTTGTTGGACCAATTAATCCATATTCAAAACAAAAAATATATATTCTTGTATGCAATGATTATGTTACTAAATGGATAGAAGCTAAGCAATTTATTTTGCTACTGAAAATGTTGTAGTTTCATTTATTTCTAAGGATATTTTTACTCATTTTGGTGTCCCAAAAGAAATTGTAATAGCTCAAGGAAACAAATTTACATCTAGAGTAGTGCAAAAGATAGTGGAATAATATAAAATCAAGGATAAAAAATCTACTCCATACCATGCACAAGAAAATGACAAGTAGAGTCTACCAACAAAGTGATTGAATCAATCCTCACCAAGACAGTTCACTTGCACAGAAGGGACTGGGCAGAAAAGCTCCCAGAAGCTTTATGGGCCTACCGTACCACATGTAGAAGCACTAAAGGACATACTCCTTATGAAATTGTTTATGGGAAGAAATTGATATTTCCAATTGAGTTCCAGCTTCAAACCTATATGATGGTAGTTAAGTTGGGACTTGACTTATCAGAAGCACAAAAGCAAAGAATGCGACAACTCAATGAGCTTGATCAAATAAGGAAAGATGTTATCTAGAAGACTAGTTTAGTCCAGCAACAAATATCCAAATCGCATGCTAAATACATCAAAGAAAGAAAATTTCACCCAAGAGACTGCACATTACTTTTTTATTCAAAGTTCAAAAATTTCCAAGGAAAGTTTCAAACTCACTGGCTTGGGACTTATGAGATTGAAAATGTTTTTGGTAATGGAGCAGTCATAATTAGGACTATTGATGAAGAAAAAGTTCCACTCTTAGTGAATGGAATCGACTCAGGATCTATCATAACCCAATGACAAAGGAGGAATTTGTAAATATTTTCCAGAACAACACTGATTTGAAGTTGTTTAAGAATAATTCTTATTCTTCTCCATCTTAAAACAAAACTTCATTTTTGACAAAAAATAAATAAATAAATAAACAAATTGTATAAACATGAAAACCAACAATTGTTGGCATGTTTATACAAAAAATTCAAGGTGAAAACCAAGAATTCTTGGCATCTTAAATTTTCTTTGTATCCCATTTTCTAGAGTTCCATTTTCTTGCATCCCATTCTTTTAAAAATAAATGGCTACAAAATTGTTGATTTTCTGCAACTTTGATAAATTTCTATATCCAATTTGACAGAAACTTCTGATGATACAATCGAAGGAATGATTGACTCCCTCCAATGCAAAGTACCTGAAGAGAACATAAAAAAAGGGGCAACCAAAGGTTAACAAGAAAATAATTCAAAGGTATGTAACTCTTTAATTTAATAATAGGGATCAAAGCATTACATATATGAATTATATAGACATAGTACTACCAAAAATCAAAATCATTATTATTAAGAGTTGATAGTGTCATGTCAAATCGAGTATAATTTGCCATTCACTCCCTGTCATCGTAACTCATATCCTGAATCACATCCCTATCCATTGATCCGATCAACCAAATCATAAACATGAATACTCTTAAAGGTTAGATTCTACCACACTTCCTTATACCCTCACTACCTACGCTCTCATTATTCCATCATTCATACTCTCGGCCTTTCTGTTATAAAAACCCTATCAAACCGTCCTACCCTATTAAACAAAATAGTTTTTGAGATGAAGCTTCTTGACCATGGGTGTGATAGTCAGAATAGAGCCAATAAGGAAGAACTTTTTGGAGGGGTATGTATAGAAAAAAATAATTGTGGAAGAGGGTGCAATGTCTAGAATTTATAGAGAAATTTGATGGCTTCCATAAAGAAGTGACCAAATCCCTTGCCAGGGATTTTGATGGAGTCGAAGTGGAGATAGGAGACATCAAATTCACAGTGACAGAGTTGTTTATAGCCGATCCTACTGGACTACTACGGATTGGAGAAAAATAGTTCAAAAATAGAGGTATTGAAAGAGAAGATTGGAAGGTTTTCCTGAAGAAACCAAGAATGGAAACCACCATTTTCAAGAAGGGTATCCCAAGCACAACATTAAAAATTAAGTGGAGGAACTTGCTTCTAATAATCCAAAAAGTTGTTACCTATGAAGGAAGGTTTGGATGTATTTTTTTCTATCATATTCGGCTGCTAATGAATTTTCTTGAATAAATTTAGATAAATATTCCATATTTCTTGCTGAATAGTCTAAGAAAGATGTCAAGGAATCTTCAAAGGAGAATTTAGTCCATAGATAATACAATGTATCACCATGATCTAGTCAAAATAATTGTTGAATTTCATCTCCAAAACATAGGTGATAATTGGGAAAGCTTTTTATAAGGAATCACTTTCAAGAGGATGCTCATGAGCATCCAAGTAGTAGCAGAACTAAGAGGGGAAGGAAAAAAAAATGATAGAACATTAGAAGAAGAACCACAGAAGTCACAAGAACTGTAAGAGGATGACATCCCTCTTGTAGAAATTTTAGAGAAAATAAACAAAAGAGATGTTTGAAGAAAGAAAGCCAGTAAAGAGACAAAGATTCCACCTCAAATAGAGAAGCCTAAAACAGAAAGGAATAAAACTCAAAAGACTTTTGTCGCAGGTCTAAGAAGGAGTACCAGACTCAACTCAACAAAAGAATTACCCTAAAAAAGAATAGAGAATATCAATGAAGAAACAAAATAAAACTCATAGGTAGAAGATAATTCAAGAATTTCTCTGAGAACATCCCCAAGAGTTTCATCACCAACTTTCACCTCACCTCCTTAGAGTTCAAGTCGAATAACACTAGAGATTGATCCTGTGCAATAAGATATTTACGATTATATTGAATCCCTGGAGAAAAGAGATGTAGCAAGAACATCAATTAAAATTCAAGAGGAAGAAGAAATCGAGTTTAATGAACCACAAGAATCTCCAGTAATCAATGTATGAAAATAGGAAGTCTTCAAACTGGAGACATTAAACATGTACATTAAATATGAAAATCAAGCCTTGAAAGCACAAAATGAAATCCATATAGCTAAGAGTGACAACCTCCTTTTACATCTAAGTTTGTGGTTTAAGAAGAAAAAGAAACTAAAGAAGAAAAATATGGCTTTATAGAGATAGGTTATAAACTTAAAATACAAGATCCTCATGAGAAAACCAAGAATGACAACGATTAGTAAGAAAGTGAAAAGGATGAATTTAGATGTATTGGAAGAAGTGTCTAAACAAATGTAGTAGTTAAACAAAGATATCAATTTTGTGTTTTGTATGAGGACATAAAAAATCTTCAATGTGTGGGAATGTAGAGTTCCATAACTATTTTGTTTCGACACCCTTTTTCATCCATTTTCCTCTTTTCATCATCGCTATCAACTCAATAAAAGCAGTAAAACCATAGATTTTGATAAGGTAAAAATCATCATATGTCTTATTTTTAATATTCACTAATGTGCCTTATTATTACATTAAATATTACATTAGATACAAAACTAACATGATTCTACAGCTATTTTACAAATATGCAATTATCTCCATGGTTTGTAGGGTTCTGGTGCACCAACAAAGCAAGGAAGCACATGGGCAGTTGAGGATCGATCTCATCATGGATCTCCTACTATTCACATGAGCCAATTCACTGAAGGAATCACACAATGGTGTGGTCAAAGGAATGGGTCAAACAGAGCAAAAGTCCAAATGCATCATGTTTCTCTAATTTTCTTTCCAAATAGTGAATCGTCAAGATAATGTTTTTACTGTTTAAGTTTCAAATTTGAATAAGGATTGATTAGAAGACCTGTGGGCGTAGAAGTCTCAAACTGTTGAGAACACATTTTATATACAAATATGCATCCTCTGCAAAGGATAATAGGGAAGTAATAGTTAATCCCTGAAGAAATTGTATGAAACAAACCTTTGTTCTCGTATTGAATTAAAGTTACCTTTATTTTATTCGATGCGTATTTGAGTGTGATTTACACGTATTGTATGCTGAGGGCCACTGTAGATAGTCGACGTTAAGTTTATTTCATTTTATCGCTTTCCGTTAGTGCATTATCATTTCATTCTAGCTTAGTTTCCTTCACTCACTATTTTATCATTTCCTTATAACTCAGTTAAATCTCGGTATTTTGTTTGCTGTTGAATTTCTTCACAATCGTTTAATCATTTAATTTCTTCAATGTTTTTTCTTAATTATAGTCAGGGTTAAAATATTATTTTCATGCTTTTAGTATTAGAACTTATATATACTCTGTAGTCAACATTAGAAGATTACCTTCATGCTTTTTAGAGTCAGAATTTGTATATACTTTGCAGACAACTTTTAAAGCATTTTTTTCTTGCTCTTAGAATCATTTGAATTTCAATACTCCGTTTTATTGCAGCAAGGTGTTTAGGACAAGTTCATAATTTAGAATAATTAACATAAGATTTTTTAAAATGATACTCAATATGTTTATGACCTAGTAGATTAGTCTAACAATAGCTTTACTTCCACTCATTAATTTATAGAAATATAACTCTAATCTAATGCTTACAAATAAGAACCCAGATAATAATGAAAATCCCCAAAATAATATAACCATCATCTTACAAACTAAAAGAAAGGCTTCTAGCATATATAATGCACTTTCACTTCATAAGTCTACCAACTCCAGTTGATAATTTATGCTTGCAATTTAAGAACATTAAATTGACCAAACACCATGATCCCTCATACAAGATCCCTAATGTTTTCTCATTGATGGAATAATAAGCAACATGATGTGGGCCATATTTACTATGTATTTATATTGATCTCATTGATATTATATTTCATTGTGCAAAGTTGGTTTTTTTTGGCATCTCTAGTGTTTTTATGTTCCTCGTTAGGGCATATACTTGACAAAGGGTGCAAGGAAATTTCAACATGGTATCAAAGTTATTTTGAAGGGAAACTAGATCGAACTGTGCATAGATGTCAACTCTAGGAGGGAGGTGGTGAGACATGGAGAAAAAGGCTTAGTAGAGAAAGTCAATATGTAGTCTTGATTAGCTCAATGATGAGATAGGATGGGAGTTCTAGTAGTTTTGTGGAGAACTTGCTGCACAATATTATGTTTTGTGGTAGGTTGGTGATGATGGACTTTTTTTGACTTGTCAAATTATGTTGAGGTAGTTTAGGTTCCTTTTCAAGGAGTGTGTTGTCATGAATTAGGTAGTCTCATGTGGTTGGTAGCATGATTTTTGATTCACTACCTTTATTGGGTTGCAAAGTTTCACATCTAAGAGTGGAGCCATGTGGACATGAGGTGTTTGACCCAAGATGATGAGAAAACTTGCAGAGTTGAGTTGTGGCGGTATAGAGTGGACTAAGCCAAATGTTTAACCATAGATTAGGATCTACCTTGAAAGGATGCAATTTCTGTTGGAGCACTTTCCAGGTGAGAAATTGTAGTGAGCCAAGAGGAGGTTTTGTAGGTTCAAATGGAGTTTGACTTCAGAGGGAGACTCTGAAGGAAATTAAGCCTCCTAGTCGAAGTCTATCCTTTAGGGTTCAACCAAGAGAGTATAGTCTTCCAGGTTATACAAGAATGTCACAAACCATGTGATGACATTCATGGTGGTGCAAGGAGAGTCGTAGACTATATGAGAATAATCATGGATCATGCAAGCAAAGTCATGGTACATGTAAGGATAGTCACACACCATCCAAGATAATATCAATTAAACATAAAATAAGATGTGGCACATGTGAGGACAATCATGTCCATGTAAGGGAAATTCATGGCTCATGCAAGAAAGACATGGGCATGGAAGGAACTTGATGGAGCTAGAGATTTATATAGGAAGGATATGGAAATACTTTCCTCAATAAGAGGGAGTGTTGAAAATTGGGTACTCAAAGGGTATTTTTGAGTGGAAGAAAACCAAAAAAAGGAGGTTTATGGGAAACATATTGAAGTGTTGGGCTTTTGGATCCAGTGTTGTAGGATTGTAACACAAGGGTAATAATATTCTATTATAATTTGTTATTGAGTGATAGCTAGGGTTTTCTTGAAGGATAAAGAAGGCCCCCAAGACACTTAGAGAAAAGGTATAAATGGAAAGCCAATGGAAAGGCCTAAATAAAAGTTTGAGAAGGAATTTGAGTTTGTGGAGAAAGGAGGTTGAAGGACAGAGCCATAGGGAAACCTTAGAGAGAGGGTGAGTCACAACCAAGACAACGATTGATTTAAGAAGTTTTTCTTAGAGGTCGAATCGAGATATCTATTTAGGGGCTGATATTTGATTGGGATATATCCAACAAGGCAAGTGTAGTTTCATCTCTATGACGAAGTCCATTTTGAAGTGCTAATGCTTAGATCAGAAGGTCGTGGCTCATTTAGGAAGACAAGAGTGGGTAAAAGAGCTAGAAAAAATCTCCTGCATCGGTCACATGGTTGTACAAGAAGGTAGAGGGCATAAAAGGGCTAGTAAGTGTTGGCTGAAAGGTTAGAGAGATCCCCTAAAGTGATATGAAGATGTAAGAGTGGAAATTGAGGTTTATAAGGCTTCCAAGACTTGTTAAGGTGGTTGTTAAGGTGAACATAAAAGGTTGGCTGAGAGCATATGTGGCCTAGTTATGACCACAAATGGTCTGTTAATGAGATCCAAGGGTCTATTATAGAAGACAAAAATCGATCCAGATCTTGGGGGGTAAATATGATGGGTGAATGAATACCATGGGTGAATAAATACCATGGGTGGGTGAATAACATGGGTGGATTCCACTTTCCATTAAGATCATTCCTCCCCTCTTAAGAAGAAATGGACCCCATTGCTTGAATTTCCCTCCTGAGAATCCTTTGTTGAATATGAAGAACCACCAAAGAGGAGGGTTTATTGTGCTTAACCAATCACCATGATGAACGAAGATCTAAGTATAGAGATACCATGTAATTCTTGTAACCAATTGTGATACTGGGAGTGTGTGGCCTAGAAAATGGACTTTGATAAAGCGTGGGTTTGTGGATGACCCACAAACATGAAAAAAATATATCTAAGGATAGAGATACATCGTAATTCTTGTGAGCAACTTTGGTACTAACAATATGTGTCCTAGCAAATGGATTTCGATGAAAAGGGAATTTTGCGGTTGACCCATTACCTTAGGTTTGTGGGTTACCCATAACCATGATGATTGTGAGTCTACTTGGTAAAAGTATGGTGCATTTTTTGGAAAATTCTCCTATCCAATGAGATGTTGTAAAGGCTTATTTCACTCCCTTTTTTCATATCCTTTTTCCTTTCTTTTCATTTTTTGTAGTAATAGACCTCTTGCCATAACTTTGCTTGTAACTTCTGCTACTAGTGATGAAATCAATTTTTTCAAAGACCCATTTGAGGTATTAAAGAGGTATTCCCATTGATATAAGATACTTAAACTTTGATGAGCTTTGGAGTGAGAAAATTATTTCTGAAACTCATGGTATGTACGGTTGTGCAACATTCTAGACATATGTAATGTTAATTTTTCCTATCTCTCAAACCAAGAATAAAAATCAAATCCTGTAAAAAAAACCCATTTGGGCTAATGGAAATAAAATTAAAATTACCTATTTTTAGACCTTTTTAAATGGTCTTTGGAGGTTGTAATACTTGTATGAAGTTTGATGAATATTTTTACTCTACATTTCGTCTATCATTGTGCTTCTATGGTGGCCATATCACAATAGGAAAGCTGAAAAATGCTTGAAATGAGGTAATAAAATATTTTGTGTGCTAGATACAAATGTTTTAATGTATGGCATGGTTTTGTAAATCTATAATAACAATGAATGTGAGAATACTAAGTGTAAAGGACCACAAAGGATGCCAAGGGTTTATAGAGTGACATGGGTTGTTGTAGAGATATGGAACCTCCATTTTGTAGACCAAAGATTATAATAAATCCATGGAAAAATAATATTGCAGTGGTGAATGAAGATATGATGGTGTAAAACCATTTAATTCTTATGGGACAACTATGATACTTTCAGTGTAGGGTCAAGAAAATGGGCTCTAAAGGTGCCAAAAGGAGGCAGGAGATTCCTCCAAAAATTTGAAACTAAAATATACTTCAAACCCTCATTCCCATGGAGAAATAACTTGTTCTGATAGAACTATCTGGATCCTTGGGGGAGGCCCCCAAGCTCTAAGAAAATGAAATGGTAGAAAAAGAGGAGTACACATAGTAAAAAAAAACCATAAATAAATTTTTTATTAAAATAGAGAATAATTGTAAAAGCTACATTTTGGTGAACAATTTGTCCTTTTACAAAATGTGATATGTTACTTATATCATATTTTAGATACAATACCACGGATAAATTATATGGTTGGGTGAATACCATGGGTGGATACCACTTACAATACCATGTGTAAATTCCATTAGTGGATAAATAAAATGGGTGGATAAATATCATGGGTGGATGCCACTTTCCATTTGGATAAAAAATCCTAATAGAAAAAGGTATGATAGGGTTGAACATGGTTAGAAAGGAAGTTTTGTCAAGCTAGGGCAATAGCTGGTAGTGAAGACAACAAAAAGTTGTGAGTTGATCAAGGAGCCAAAGGACTCGTAGAAGGTTACAAGGTATCCATAAACCTAAGGGGGTTTTCCAAGGCTACAAGGAAGTTGAAAAGGGTCTAAAGGAGTTGATATTTTTCATTAAAATAAATCTATAGATGCAAATGAAAGAGATTTGCAACAAGGGAAGCAAGAGTACTAGTGTATTGTTGGCTAAAAGGAGCAAGTCCGTGTGGGTTTTGTATTTTGTAGATTGTATTTATTTGTTGGGAATATGAGAGCCTGATGAACCATGTATCATCTCTCGGGTTTTATTCAAAGGAAATATTGTGTATTATAGAATTTTTTCAGGGTTTCTAAAGGGTCATGATCCATGGTACAGGGGCCCTAGTGTTTTCTTATTGATGAACTAAAAAGGAATGTGAATGGGGCCATATTTAATGTGTAATATTATTGATCCCATTGATGTTTTTCCTTTGTGAAAGGTTTTTCTTGTTGGGAGTATGTAGCTCATTTGTGTATCTATCCAGGGCATCGACCTAGACTTGGGTGCAATAAAATTTCAACAGTCCTCACTCTTATTCCTAAAACCATTAAATCAAAGTAGCACTCTAATTTCCATTGTATAGATATTTGTAATTTTATATGCAGAATAATCTCAGAAGTCATAGCCAATAGAATCAAGCCCTTACTTCCCCTCTTCATATCACCAAATCATATTGGCTATGAAGAAGAATGAAAAATCTTAGAAAACGTCCTTATGGTTCAAGTTTTGAAACCACTCAACCATATTAAACACACACAACAACTTAACACACAATAATCAAACTCGCAACATACAAAAGACAAACTAGCGGAAAAGGCAGAGAGCCATCATGTGGTCTCTCATGCTCATGTAATTCTCTCTTTTCAAATAATTTAATAATACATTTATATGCATGAGAAAGTGGTCTTAGAAACCTCATATGCTCATTAAACTTGACATGTCTAAAGCCTTTGATCACCTAAGTTAGAGTTTTTTTTTCCATGTGCTCGTATCATTCGCTTTTGATGAGAAGTGGATTTAGTAGGTCATAGATCTTATCTTAAATCCCTTCTTTTCAATCCTAGTCAATTGGGTTATATATTCACCCGCTCTAGAGGTACCAAGAAGGGTGATACTATCGCTCAATATTTTCTTTTAATGGTTGAGGGGTTAGGGCGATCTATCAAATGCATCATAAGGGACAATAAAATAAAGGGCCTTAGTTTTGGTGAACCTAACACATATTATTCTCACAAACAAGTCATAGATGATACTCTTCTTATGGGGAATCCTTCATTCCAAGTAGTTGTAGCCTTCAAATACATTATCAACGAGTTATCTAAATCCTCTAGTGGCTTCATTATTTTATCAAAGTATGATATATTATTTTCCAACACTCCCCTAGCCATTCAATCACATATATCCATATTCTTAGGATTTCAAAATAGCTTGCTTCTCGCATGACATCTAGGAGCCCCATTTGTGGAAAATGCACTTCAAATAAAGGTCTAGGAATATTTGTTTCCTAACTATGAATAAAAGATATAAAGTTATACATTTATATCTTTTAACTTTGAAGGAATACTAACCTTTATTAAATCATTCTTACAAGCTCCTCCTCTTCATATTCTCTCATCCATCACTAATTCTAACTCCATATTATATAATATTAAAAGCCTTCAATGATTGTTTCTTTTAGGAGTAGTGAAAAGTGAAATAAAATGGACTCTAGTTCATCTCGGATAGTATTTGAAAGACCAATTCGCAAGGAGCATTAGGTATAAGGGATATAAAAATTCTAATTCAAGCATTGGGAGCCAAAACCTGGTGTAGATGGCTTAAAATCCCTAGAGCATTACTTATCCTAATTTGGAGAAGAAAATATGTTGCGGACAAAGGAACCTCAATTAATCTAGTTAGAAGAAGACATCAAAGGAACTCATATTTGGAATGTAGCATGGTAAAATTGTCACATAATTCAATATCATACCTTCTACAAAATCAAATATGGGAAAATTTCTTTCCTCCTAAAGGATTCATGGTGTCAATTCTCTAAGATCAACTAAGTAAACAATACAAAAAATTTAAAAGAACAATTGATTACTTGGGGAAAGTCCCAATTGCACACTACTAGTCATCTTCTCAATATCATAGCCCTTGGAGAAGTTAGCTCCCCTCCTCCTAATGGAAAACAAACTATAATATTGAAATTCCTAACCTTCTAGATTCAAATATTTGTAATATAAAAGCAAGAGTTTAAATAATATTATATATTATTAGATGGGAACACAATCCTCAAAGAACATTTTATCTAAAAGAAGCATGCAAAAAAATATGAGGATAAACTAATCAACCCATCAATACCTGGTGGGTCAAACTATGGAGATTACAATTATGGCATAAAATTAGTATTTTCATATAAATTCTAATGTTAAGGAAGATACTCTTGTTAGAAAATTGCAGCAAAGAATTTTCTATGAGACTTTAATACTAATCTTTTCTTTTCTAGCCCAGAGATAATAGATAATTTTTTGAATGAATGCATCCTCTCTTTCAAAATTGGTGATTGAATGGCTATATTATTTAGATAATATGAGCACTCTTGAATTATACGAAAGGTAACCATAGAGGAATGGGGATCCTCCCAATTCTCTAACTCTAAAATATGTATGACTGGGACGTTATTTCCTAGTTTTACCCTCTAAGAGACATGGAAGAAGTGCAATAGAAGAATTTTCAAAAATCAAGCCACCTTCTTAGAAATAATTTTGCACAACATCCTTAAGCATGTTGTTGATTCAATCTTAATATCTCCCTGGACTTGTCAAGGCTAGTTTTGTAATTCATAGGAGGGAATAATGAACCATTTAATGGGATTTTAACCATCCCCTCTTCATTCTCTTTCTATGTCACCCATAAATCATTTTAGAAACCCTTATACTTTGTCTACCCCTTAAAGGTTTCCTAAATATTAAATTTTATGGTTGCTCTAAGGGAAATTCAAGCCCAACCAACTTTGGAGGGGTATTTAGAAAAAGTCATGGAAAACTCATTAATGTTTATGTAGCATTCTTGGTGATAAATAACAATGATGGAGATGGTATCTTCTCTTAGGAACATGGACTTCTAAATTTTAGAAGGAAAAACCTTGAAAAACTATTCATGGAGGGGGATCCTTCCACTATCATTCAGATGGAAAAGAAATTCTGATTTAGAGCTACCCCATCCAAATTTTTAGTTAGATGAAGTCTGGAAGAAATTTTAGTAAGAGTAAGTCACCTCCTTGCAAACATTACAAATCCCATCTTGCCTCATGTCAGGAGGATTGGGAATAACTTGGTGGAAATACATACCAATGGTGGACTTACATATAGAACAACAATGACCAATGAAACATGTTAAAGAATTTGAATCAGACTCACTAAGAATAACATGTGCATATATTGTTGATTAGGACCTCACTCCCCATTGAGGGTACCAATCCAGAGTATCTAAGCCTCTATCTTGGGATGCCAGTGAGTGAATCAACGAGGGAGTTCAACCCTCCCCAAAAGTGGTGTAAAATATATTATAAATGTGTAATCTAGATTGTGTTTATTATTTTGTGGCTTATGGAATGGTTTGTACTTGTAGGAAAACCCACTATATTGCATTGTCCTTCTGTTAATCTAGTAAAAAAAGTGCAAGGTGATGAGAATGTGGTGGATATTCAGGCCACAAGGTGGTGGATGATTACATTTAATGGAAGTGCAAATCTAAAATGATGATATGTTGACTGGTTTCCCTTGTATGGTCTACTACATGGTCTTTGTCTTACCTCCTTACTCCTTGTTAAGTTATCCCAAAACTAGCTTGTTTTATACTCAATTGTTTCTATTTTAGTAAGTTTTTTTTATAATTTAGTAATTCATTATGGATTTTTCTATATCGCTAACCACACCATGCCACTTATATTTGGTTTATTCTCTCACTTGGAGTGGAAAAAAGAGTTTGGTTTTCTTTTGTATGAACTTGGGTGTAGGGTTTTCTACTTATTGGGCTAGTTTGGAACTCAGGGGATTCTTTTCACAACCTTTGGGTATTGCTCCTCAAGTATATTTGTGTTATTTATAAGCACATGAACTTCTCTCTTTGGTTGGGCATACCCTTTCTTAGTGTTATAGCTCAAAAATTCACCGCCTAGGGTCAAGAAGAAATTTGCATCCTTGCCAAGTTAGAGGATCAGTTTGTGACTAGTGAAGAATCAAAATTCATTTGTTTTGAGCGATGAAATCCCATTCCCATTTATAGGAACTAAACTACAGAGCCTATCAATGATCTCCCATAATGTTTTGAACTAAACTAGAAGGCTGCCAATGCACTGTCTACACTAAGACATTAAAAGAATGCAGGATTTTGCCTCGACTTGGTCCAACTTAACAACTTTTATTAAAATAATCATGGTTGATTAAAATAATGATTGATTTGGTGTATCCTTACTACAACCTTGATATGGTAAAGAAAGTGACTAGGTGCAACGAAGGCCAATAATGATCGAGATCTATATAAATGGACCCTCTGCACTAGTTATGGGGTGGATAAAAGAGACTATACTGGAATGCTAGAGAAATTTTTTTGTGATAAACTAACATTAGAAAGTTCATATATCACTAATTATTGAGTTTAGGAAGTTGATCTAAGCAAGGAACGAAAGAGTCTCAGCTATGTACTTCTTCACATGATTAATGCTAAGTAAAGATATTTTTTGCCATTACATTTGTGTTTATTCTATTTGCATGATTAAATTGTTTGTTTGTACTAAAATTTGTGGTTGTAGGATAGCAGAGAACTTTGTTGTCTTTGTGTTCAGGTTTCTAGTGAAGATATGGAGTAAATATTTCAGGAGGAGATCTTCATGAAACTAGTATCACCAATAGAGTAAGGAAATATAGCAATTTGTAGGTAATTCTCATCCATTTCTTAACAAATTCTTGTGGATGTTTTGGTGATTGTTTATTTCACTTTGTTTATCATCTATTCACACACACACACACACACACTATTTGTAAAAATATGTGTTTCTCATAGAAAATCTTGTTGGGATTAAATTAGGCTATTAATTTAGGTGAAATTTTATCTTAAACACCCAGCTTTTAGGTGCTTGGTTAGCTTAGCTGTGATTATATCATTGAATTAGGGTCCTCAATTTTATATGGGGAAGTCACATTTACCTCACTTTGTGCCAAGGAATTTGGGTGCCTTCAATTCTCTATAACATCAAGAACTCCTTCTTGTTTTAGCCTTCTTTACAAACAATATTGTGGTTTCTCTAAGAGGCTCGAAGGAGTTATGGGTTTTCTTAATTCAATTGGCATGATATTTTTGGGGGTATTTATATTTCTTATTTGTGGGTTCTCTACTTGGGTGAAAATGTTTATTTTATAGTAATTTGTCTTAGTATTTTATTGTGTGGATTTTAGGTGTGTGTGGCCTATCCTTGGTTCCAAAGTTTAATTTTGGTCCTCAATTTAAATAAGGGGAAAATTTTCACTATGAAGGCCTAAGGGAGTTGGGTGGATTCATTTCTCTATAGTATTAGGAAGTCCTTATTGATGTGGCCTTCTCCTCAAAAGGCTCTCTTATTTCTCTAACAGGCCTGAAGGAGTTGTGAATATTTTTTGGCTCAATTGGCATAAGGTTCTTATAGGAATTTATTTTCCTAATCTATGGGTTCTCCATTCAACGAGGTGTGGATTTGGCTGTTCTAGATATTGAGTTAAATATTTTACTATGTGGCTTCCCTCTCATTATGGCTTAATGGAGAGCTCCCTTGAATAACACAGGAACAAGGACAGATTGAACTACCTTATATCCCTAAGCTCGGGAAGAGGCTGCAATCCATAACAAGATTGATGACACAACATTGGTGGAAATCCACAAATTATCTTTGATACGAAGGATGAAGTGTATTTCAATCATTGTTTCATTTTGGATCAACATGTAGAAATGCAAACTTGTAATTGGATTCCAGAGACTAGAAATACTTGGTATCACCAAAACCACTATATCCAAACAATAGCCTTATATTGACGCATAAAATTTCTCTTGGGAGAGGTATATGTGGAGTTCTCAAAGACACAAAGTGAGCTCATATTATGTATTGATGACAATATCCAAAAGGTTCACAAACTAGGAAACACACTCTCAACTTTGATTAAAAGGAGAATTGATCTCACTCTCACTCCACTAGAAGCAAATGCACATATACCTCCTCATATACGAATTGACTTGTCCTTTAATTGGCATGGTCCATTCATATATGCTATCCACTATTTCTCTCACCCATGAAGCTTCTTCCTTTAGATATGGTAGGATTATAAAATGCATATACTTATCAAACTTCTATAGCTTTTTTTATGTCATAAATAGTCCACTAGTTTCTATAAACTTATTTTTGTTAATGATATAGTTGTCTAACCATAAAAAAACTAAAACAAGTATTCTAAAATTTATTGATTCATTCATTTTAGTCTTTTATTTATTATTATGTCGTTAAAAAATAAAACAAAACAGAGTATATAAATATTTTCACAGATAAACATCTATCAGTGTACGTCACACATAATTAGGATCCCCTTAATCTTGAAACTAGCACAACCACATTTAATCAATTAAATGTGGTTGATA
>APFE030047242.1:0-31396 GCA_000404065.3 Pinus taeda | reverse complement strand
TTTGCTTGCATTATAGAATAAGCTTGCATTTAGAGTAATTTCTATATTCTTTTAAGTCCTCTTCTCGAAGAGGCAAAATTTTAGTTGTGGCTTGGCTGAACCCAAATCAACTTAAGGATCATTCTCTTGCCTGATCAACAAGAAGAAGTGATCTGATATCCCTGTCTATTGGTAGTTAAAGATACATCATAAACCAATATTGATAGGGAAAATGTAACTGGACCTAGTTAAACCAGTCGGAGCTACCACACCAAATGGAAAATGAGCCGCTTTAAGGTTTGGACCAGGTGGTTTTCCCCGATGTTGATGCAACGATTTTCGAGGCATCAACACCACCACAAAGGAAAAATAAAATAATAAGAAGATTGGAGGGAGAAAGCTTTTTTGAGTATTTGACAAGACCAATAAACTCAAAAGTCACTTTAAAATCCAAATAGAAACACAAAACTAAAATTACAAACCTATCCATATTTTCAATAGAAAAAATAGGTTCATTACCATCCATAGTTGACCTATAATTTTCCTCTCTCCCCACATATATGTTTAATTTTATGGACCAAATTTGACAACCATATAATTTTTGGGAGAAATTTTTGGATGAAACTGTGTAGAGGATTTTATATCCTGTCCAATGTTTCGGGTGGACTCTCCACCCATCATCAGGGAATGAGAATTGGAGTGATCACAAACTAGCACTGTGTAATCATTTATAGAAGAAAGATTTAGAATTAGCCATTAAATAATAATATTAAATAATAAACTAGTTGTTTAATAAATAATATTAAAGATAATAAAATAGCAATAAAAATAAATAAATAAAATAAAATAGAGGAACAAGGGGGAAGAGAATCATAGGGAATTATTAGGACTAATTAGATTGCTAATTAGATGTTGAGAGTCAAATCAAGATAATTGAAAAATAAAGGAATGCCAATTAAAAAATAATAAAAATAAATAAATAAAAATAGAAATAAATAAATTTACTATTAAAAGAAAATGGTTAAGCCCCCATATTACCATAATTAATTAATTAAGTAGGGGGTAGAGAATTAAGAGGACAATGAGGATAATAAAAGGAATAGATTAATAGTTAAGAGTCAAGTCAATATATTTAAACAAATTGATTAACTAAAGGGATGCGAATTAGAAGGAAATATAAGTTAATACTACTAATAATAAAGAGGATAAGGGAAATTTAGAAATAATTAATTAACAAGAGAGAAAACATAAAAATAGTCTAATCACCAAAGCTTAAAAATTTGATGGTTGATAAGTGGAGAAGAGGAAATAATTATAAAAATGGAAATATTTAATATTGGATTAAAAATAAAAAGAAAATTTGGTTAAATAATTTTAACAATGATTAAGGAAAGGGAAGCAAGCAGGGAGGCTAAGGAGAGATAAAGAAAGGAGAAGAGAAGAAAAAGGTAAAGAGAATGAAATAGAAGGGGCGAGAAATAACTAATGAGTGAGATAGTGGATAACAAGATGCCAAGGATGGCTTAATTTATAGCCATCTTCTTGATTAAAGTTTCTAGGGCACTTCTCTATTTCAAGAGCCTCCCTAATGATTCTCGAGTTGCAAAAAGGAATATAGGCAAGAATTTTGGTTTGATTAAAACAAATAATATGTTTTGAATTAAAAGAGTGCTAAGCTATGACAAATTTCGAAAGTCGGAGATGATTGGTATCAACGATATGTTCTTTAATTCTAGCTTTGAAGGAACACCCAGTCTGGCTAGTGCATGATTTTCCACATGAACAAGGTATTTGGTAAACCCCTGAATTCAACATGGGGTCAAACTTTTCCTTGGATGACCAAAACAAACGCTTCAAAGTTTTATGAGGTTTAAAAACGATCTTCACGTTCTTTTTTAGCAAGAATTTTTCTATAACATCAGTGGTCCCTTTTATGTAAGGGAGAGAAAATTGACCCTGAGGAGGAGAGGAAGGAGGGCTAATAGATTTGGGTTTAAAGACAACCTTGAAAGATTTATTGATATGAGAAGAGGAACATCCATTAGCTCTAAAGGCTTGGAATAGGTGGCTTTCTCAGAAGGAAGGAATTGGGGAGCAAAATTTTGAAGGGCATGGGAGATAAGGGTTTAAAGAACACCATATTTTTGAGATGGGTGGTGATGAGAATGAGCATGACGATAAAAATTAGTGTGCGTCTTTTTTCTGTAAATATGATGGGTTAGGGAACCATCAGGAAGACGGGTGACAAGGACATCTAAGAAGGGTAAAGAATTATTAGATTCAATTTCCATGGTGAATTAAATATGAGGGGAAACGTTGTTGAGATGGGCGAGAAAGGCATCTAGAGCTGCTCTACCATGTTGCCAAATACCGAAAGTATCACCTGCAAACCTAAACCAACATTTAGGCTTCAGATGCCAAGAGGTAAAAGCTTTAACCTCAAAGTATTCCATAAATATTTTAGCCACAACAAGAGAAAGAGATGAACCCGTTGATGTACCTTCAGTTTGATTATAAATTGTTCCTTTATAATAGAAGAAAGTGGATGAGAGGCATAACTTAATCAGGTGAAGGGATTTATAATCAACAAGATTAGAAATTATATTGATGGATTCAAAGATAGGGATTTTAGTAAAAAGAGAAACGACGTCAAAGCTAACAAGCATGTCATGATGATCGACATGAATATCTTTAGTCTTATGAATGAAATCAAAGGGATGTTTAATGAAACTAGGCGTGGAACCAACAAATTGTTGAAGCTTATAGGCAAGATATCAACTAATAGCATGGATGGGGCCTCTTATAGCACTAACTATGGGTCTAAGAGGGACACTAGGCTCGTGAATTTTTGGTTGACGTATGTGAGAATCATCATTTGTTTGAATCTAATCCTCATTATAGTTACAATGTTAATATTTCTAATTCTTTACCTTCATTTAATATTAACTTACTCATTCTAGATAAATCCTAATCTTGTTCTAATAACAATTTACCTATACCCGATAAATACATATATAATAATGGTAAATATTTAACTAAAGACCAATCTACAGTTAATATGATAAATTTTCAATTAAAAAAATAAAATTAATTGTTAATTCAAAACAAGATATTGATCATATTAATAACCAATTAAATAATGAATCTTCTAATAATAGTAAATCCTTAAATAAAGACCAAATTGGTGTTAATATGATATATTATCAATTTAACAAAAATCTAATTATCAATTCTCAACAAGATAATAATAATATTAATAACCAATTAGATAATGAATCTTCTTATATTATGTATAATCCCAATAATGCTTATTCCAATTCTTCTTCCTCTCATTGTAATAATCCCTCCTCATTTAATAAATCTTATTATCCTTTATATAATAATTATAACCAATCTATTAACAAAATTAATAATTTCCAATCTAATGGTCAGTTAGAGAAATCTTTAATTAATAGCCAATGTGATCTAGGTCATATCAATACCCCTATTGTTAAAACTCATCCTAGTCTGCCCTTGATTTCTTCTTCCTCCCCTCCCTTTGGCACAAGTCAACCCCCCTCATTCCCATCCAATGCAAACTCCAAACCTTCCTCTGTTTTTGAATCTTTCCTCCTTTGACTTGATTCCTCATCCCTTCTTCTCTTAGAAAAAGGTTTCAATATTTCCCTTGCACCTAAAAAGATCTTGGTTGAAAAAATTCTCCGCTCCATTGAGCTAGTGTGTCAAATCCTTCTTTCCCATACGACAAAGCAAATTTGACAAGAGTGTGGTAAGGTTCGCCATCAGGCTAAGCTCCCTGAGCCTAATTTATTCGAAGATGAAATCCAAGCCCTTAAATGCCTCAATGACAACCTTGACATTCTCATCCTTAAAGAAGATAAAGAAAATGCATTGGTAGTTATGAAATCCAAAGACTATGAAGCCAAGGTGCTTAATATTCTCTCTTCTTTGTCTTACAAGATCCTTCCAAAAAACCCCATTAATGCTATTATACAGTAATTTTTCACACTCCCTATCTCATACCCTGAGCTGTCGAACTTTGCCCAAAATGTTGCAAAGAGACAAAAGCTATAAATGAATTCACCATGAAAAACATTGATCAAAGCATCTCTGAAGAAAATAAGAAGAAATTCCTTGAAGTAATTATGGAAGAGCTTGAAAAAAAACCCTATTTGCAAGCTCAATGCTAATTTTAGTAGGAAAACTCATTCTAGTACCCTTTGGTCTAACTAGTGATTAGCATTTGTAGCGCGACTTTGGATAAGAAAATTCATGCTAATCCTCTTCAGGCATCTTCTCCAAAAATGGAGCAGAAGCTTCTCTTACTAGAAGCCTCGAGAATGATGACCTGGTTATTGTTGAATAAGGATATGGTCGAGTTCTCCCATTTTGAGTCCTTAATCCTACCTTTAGGGATCTTCCCCTTAATATGTGGACATTATTCCCCCTTTTTTGGATCCCTAACTCCCTCTCCTTCCCTATAAATACATTCCCTTATACCCTTAAATGGTTGGTCAAACTAGATTAGTCATGCTTTTGCTAAATTGTTCCTAATTGCTACCAACTTGTGAAGGAGAAAGGAGAGATTGAGAAGTCTTGGCATGGACTTGGAAACCCATCCCGAAGGAGGCTTCCAACATCAAGGCACTGGTTGTATGCTTCCCTCTTGTGTTTATTATTAATACAATGCATGTTTACTTTCCATAAGCGTGTCAATAATTACTTGCGTAGTATGATGCTCCTTGATCTATCATATGGTTTACATTAGAATGCATATGCTATGATTTTCCGTTGTTGTCTTTGTTTGATCTCTCTTGTAAATATTCGTTCACAACAGAATAACGAGGATTGAGCTTGGAAGTGAGGAGATCGAGATTGACATAGAAAAGAAACCGCATAGGAGTGATTTATGGCAACAGTTCGTAAGTCTACTGACCAAGGAAGCCCCTTTGATAGGAATCCTATTCCTTTTCCTTCTTTTGGAAATGTTGGTTCTCCCTATATGGAAACATTGTCCCTTTCTGGTTTTACCATTGGTTTTCCAGTTTGGTTATTTTCGATCCCTATAATTCCAAATTTCTAAATTGCTCCTCAACTGATCTCTCCTCCACCTGAACCATATCAACCTTCGGTTGATCTTAAATTTAACCCTTTGCCTTCTTTGCCCGTTCGGTCTTCTTCCTCTTCTTGTTCTTCATCTAGTGAAAGCATACAAGTTAGTAACCAGGTGGATAAGAAGAAGAAAAAATTAAGATTGAGAAGAATAAAAATAAGCAAGAGGGCAACGAAACAATCATTTTTACCAATGCAATTGATGTCAAGAAACCTTCCAATAAACCCCGTAAAGTGAAATTATCTTGAAAGCTTTGTAAGGGTGACCACCTTCTTCGAAAATATCCTGGTATTCCCAAGATATTAGAAGTGTGATCCATAGGTTCACGTCAACCTTTGTCATCAGCCTCTTGAGATCATGCTGGTGATAAACCTTCAACTAGTGATAGTAAAGTGCACAGGAAAAAGGTAAAAGTTAAATTTCCTTGTAGTTTATGTGAAGGGAATAATACTATTCACCTTTTTACTCATATGGATGAAGCCTCAAAAGTGTTGGATAACTTACCACTTCTCAACCTTGTCTTCCGACTGGTTATCAAAAGCTTTCCCTTGATCCTCCACTAGTTGATCAAGTGACTGATCATAACTCATGTTTGATCATTCCCACTTTCTCTGAGAGTGCATCTCATGAGTCCATTTCCAACCAACCATTGGTTGAGGAAATGGTTGACCCGATTCCACCTTCAGGTGATCATACCTATCCTTTAGAGAGTGAAGTTCATTCTACTCAAGCTCTTCTGGTTTCTTCAGATTCCAAAGAATTAGGGGGCAATTCTCCTATTCCCATGATATAGGGGGACGATCCTCCTATTCCCATGATCTAGGGGATGATCCTCCTGTTCTTGTAACACAAAGGGGAAATTATCCCATTCCAATGGCACCCCCTCCAAGTAGTTTAGTCACTTTCTTTGATTGGAGTTGACTGGTAGGATATCATGTTCCTTCTCATGTGCCTTCTTAGATCATAGTACAGGCTTATCATATACCTATACCTGGCACAATAATAAATGAAGGCGCATCTGTTAGTATTATTTATTCAACTACTTGGTAAGCTTTAGGTTCTCTGCAGCTTGTGCCTGTTACCCATAATCTGTTAGCTTTTAACAAAGGAACCAGTCAACCCTTAGGGTTCCTTCCAAAGTTGCCTATTACTTTGGGAGGAAAAATCATCTATCTCGACGTGATGGTTGTCCAAGGTCCTTTGGATTTTAATTTACTCCTCGACCGTGATAATGTTTATGTCACGGGAGCTCTTCTCTCTTATCTTTTTCATGTCATATGTTTCCCGCATGAAGAAAGAGTTGTGGCCATTGATCAACTTTCATTCATTGGTCCTAATTTGACTCATGATCAACCATCTTCCCTAAATGGTCCTTGAATGCAAGTGGTATCACCCCTGCCATAGGTTAATTATGTGGCCACCTGTTCCATGCCTGCATCTACTAATGATCTAATCAGCGATATAGTGCGTCATGAACTGGGGGGTGGAACCTGATATTTCCATTAGATCACCTGATATGTATCCCTTCCAGAGCATTGTTCTCCCATCTGATGAGAACCTCTTGGAAGCTATGACCTCTTATAGGCTGTAATCAAGGTACCATGAGGATAGTTCTTTTACTATGTCAACCTCATTAGAAAATGAAATAGGTGTCATGAGGATAGTTCTTTTAATATGTCAACCTCGTTAAAAAATGAAATAGGTGTCATGAGGATAGTTATTTTACTATGTCAACCTCGTTAAAAAATGAAATAGGTGTCATGAGGACAGTTCTTTTACTATGTCAACCTCATTAAAAAATGAAATAGGTGTCATGAGGATAGTTCTTTTACTACATAAACCTCGTTAAAAAATGAAATAGGTCTCCATAAGGATAGTTCTTTTACTACGTCAACCTCATTAAAAAATGAAACAAGGTGTTAGAGCCGAGTTCCTTTACTTGTGTCAAGCTCATTAAATAATGAAATGAGATGTCATGAGCATGGTTCTTTTTCCCATGTCAAGCTCTTTAAAAAATGAAACAAATCATCTTCCAATTCGAGTCTTTGGTTATATCTCGTAAAATCCCAGTGTAGTCTTTCACTTGATCTCGTAAGTGAACCTTCATTACATCCACCTATTAGTAACCAATAGTCTGCTTAGGTGAATGAAATGAAGCTTGGGGGGCATGTACCTCAAATTGAGTCATTATGCCAGGGGTATGAAAATCAATCTCAAGCATAGTTTCTACATGTTTCAAGACTGTGTAAAAATGAAACCAATTTCAAGCAAAGTTTCCTATGTTTCAAGCTTGTGTAAAAATGAAACCATTTTCATATTACCTCTCGTGATTGCCATTTCTATCAACCTATTTTTTCTAGATGAGCCTTGGTTTTTTCATTCCATCATCACCATCTCTTTGGCTGATCATACGCTTTCACTTGGTTGTTTTATCCTTGCCTGAGGAACATCTGTGATGAGTGGTCTTATTAGCCAGCGTCTTGACCTTTACTTGCTTTGAGTAGTTCCATCATGAACAAAACCAGTTGCCATCCTTTTATACCACTCATTCTTCCAGGTGGAGTCCTCTTTTAGCTCTTTTCAGACTCCAAAAATATGAAAATATTACCAATCACTTGTGTTTTCTAACTCGTTAAAGTAAATGAAAAGACGTTTACTCAGTATAAGTTTAACCCTTTTCCAGACTGAGATAGACTAGCTATGAAAAGGAATACCTTAGTCAAACATGGATAAGAGGTTCTCTTGGATATTGTTTTCTACCATTTCGGATTCAAGAGATTATCTACGAAAAGGGAACTTTGGAGATTCCTTTTTGCCTCTTTTTCAAACTCTTTAAACATGAAAAAGTTGTCGAGTTACCCCTCTGTCAGACTCGTAAAACTTAAACGACGGAAGACTTGTCACCATGAAGAAACCGAGCTACTCCTTCCTAGGTTGGATTCATTCAAAGGATGAACTTATACGACAAGCATATGGTATCCTCTTCAAGCTTGTTATTAAAAATAAAAGGGTACTCGCTAGAAATAACAGGGGAAAAATGGAAGTAAATGTGTTTTGTATGAAAGGCAATATGTTGCTCTTGAACATGACACTCATCTGCATTTCGTGTTGGGTTTGGGATATTCTCACTTAGTCATTTTCCTTCCTGGGTTTGGGAAATCCATTTTCCTCTCATTTGATCATTACCTATCATAATCATGACCATTGATCCCATTTTGAGTCAAATGCTAGCAAACTATGGAGTTGTGTCACCGATATGTTCAAGAGAAGTTTCATTTGCAAATTCAAACATCTGACCTTCATTGCTACAATCGTAAATCACTCTCATCAAATTTACAAAGTACTTTGTTTCATGTCAATGATGTGGGAAACATTATGGTCCTCCTTCAACAGATCATTTCTTGTCGACTTCAACTCATTATCTAGGAAGATGATTTAGAAAATCCCTTTTAGTACCTTGGAGCTTGCATGCCTTAATGCCAGGTTCTTCACATTCAATGAAAGGTTCACATCATTGGCATTCGATCGAATGATTCTATGAGTGTTCAACTTCAACTTCCTTGTTCACACTCGTGGATTGTGCTGTTGTAGCTTGAGAGCTATTGTCACTATTGGTGGTTTCTCTCATACCTGTTAACGGTTTACATCATTGGCTTGTAATCAGGTGGTTTCTAGCATGTTCAACTTCGACGCAATGATTCACATGGTTATATTCATACTTTGGTTGGGTCGGGACAGAGATGAAGACCCTAGATTTCATCTAATAAATCTAGGCCACATGGAGTTATTTAGTATTTATGATTGCATACATGATCCTTTCTAGTCGGATGGTTGCGCCATGCTGTGGATCCATATATATGATCCTTTCTAGTCAGATGGCCGTGTCCATGTCATGGATCCATACACATGATCCCTTCTAGTCGGATGGCTGCGCCCATGTCGTGGATTCGTGTATTGTTAAATTCCTACTCAGAGATGTCATATATGTTGTATTATGTTTGATTTTGTAGGTCTCCTAACGGTAGTTCTCCAAACTCCTTGCCTTGAATTATAAATCACTTTATCCATCACTTCCTATTCTAACTTCATGCTTTAGGGGGCATCTGTTATACAATAATTTGTCGTACTCCCTGTCTCATACCTTGAGTTGTCGAACTTTTCCCAAAATATCATAAAGCGACAAAATCGATCAATGAATTCACCATGAATAACATTGATCAGAGCATCCCTGAAGAAAAGAAGAAGAAGTTCCTTGAAGTAATTATGGAAGAGCTTGTCAAAAACCCTATTTGCAAGCCCAACACTACTTTTAGCAGGAAAACCCGTGCTGGTACCCTTTGGTCTAACTAGTGACTAGCACTGGCAGCGTGGCTTTAGATAGGAAAATCCACGCTAATCCTCTTCAAGTAGTTTCTCCAAAAATGGAGCAGAAGCTTCACTTACTAGAAGCCTCGAGAACAATGAGATGGTTATTGTTGAATAAGACTATGGTCAAGTTCTCCCATTTTGAGTCCTTGATCTTACCTTTAGGGATCTTCCCCTTAAGGTGTGGATCTTCTTCCCCCATTTATGGATCCCTAACTCCCTCTTCTTCCCTATAAATACATTCCCTTATACCCTCAAATGGTTGGTCATACTAGATTGGTCACGCTGCTCCTAAATTGTGTCTAATTGCTACCAATTTGTGAAGGAGAAAGGAGAGTTTGAGAAGTCTTGGCTTGGACTTGGAAAACCATCCCGAAGGAGGCTTCCAACATCAAGGCAGTGGTTGTATTCTTCCATCTTGTGTTTCTTATTAATACAATGCATGTTTACTTTCCGTAAGCGTGTAAACGCTTACTTGCTTAATATGATGCTCCTTGATCTATCATATGGTTTACATTAGAATGCATATGCTATGTTTTTCCTTTTTCCATCTTTGTTTGGTCTCTCTTGTAGATATTTGTTCACAACAAAATAGCAAGAATCGAGATTGGAAGTGAGGAGATCGATATCGACATCGAAAAGCAACCGCATAAGAGTGAGGTAGGCCATCTTTCCTCTCTCATGTCATTTTGATTTAAACTAGGAGAGTTTTGCATGTATCTGTTTCGGTTGTTACTAGATCCACTCATTGGACTAGAGGGATCACTTCTATCCATAGAAGGGATTGCCTAGATAATAAATTCCATATCTCAAACTATTACTAAATCTATAAAAACCTCTTCTACTGATGCCTCCACCCAACAACATATTTTTTCCCATACCCCCAAACCCCTAGAATTTATGACCAACCAAAAATTCACAACCCTGGTGTCCCTCTTAGACCCTTAGTCAACACCATAGGAGCCCCCACCCACGTTCTTAGTTGATATCTTGCCTCTAAGCTTCAACAATTTGTTGGTTCCCCCCATAGTTTCATTAAAGATTCATCTTATTTCAGTCATAAGATAAATATATTCATGTCGATGATCATGAAATTCTTGTTAGCTTTGATGTCGTTTCTCTTTTTACTAAAATCCATATTTCTGAAGCCATTGTTCTTATTTCTAATCTTGTTGATTCTGAATCCCTTCACCTAATTAAGCCATGCCTCTCATCCATTTTCTTCTCTTAAAAAGGAACAATTTATGAACAAAATTAAGGTATAACAATGGGTTCATCTCTTTCTTAGGTCGTGCCTAACATATTTATGGAATATTTTGAGGCTAAATCTCTTAACTCTTGGAATCTAAAGCCTAAATGTTGGTTTAGTTTTGTAGATGATACTTTCATTATTTGGTAACATGGTAGAGAAATTTTGAGATGCCTTTCTTGCCTATCTCAACAAAATTTTCCCTCATATTCAATTCACCATCGAAATTGAATCTAATAATTCTCTACCCTTCTTAGATTTCCTTGTCACCCATTTTCTTGATGGTTTCCTAACCCATCAGGTTTATAGAAAAAAGACCCATACTGATCGTTATCTTCATGCTCATTCTCATCACCACCCATCCCAAAAATCTGGTGTTCTTCAAACCCTTACCTCCTGTGCCCTTCCTCCCTTCTAAGAAAGCCCACCTATTCCAAACCTTCAGAGCTAATGGTCATTACTCTTCTTAGATAAATACAGCTTTCAAGGCTATCTCTAAACCAAAATCTATCATCCCTCCTTCCTCACCTCCTTAGGGTCAAGTTTCTCTCCCTTACATAAAAGGGACCATTGATGTTTAATCAACATTCTAGCTAAAAAAGAACGCGAAGACTATTTTTAAAACTCATAAAACTTTGAAGCAATTGTTTTGGTTAGCCAAGGATAAGTCTGACCCCATGTTGAATTTAAGGTTCTACCAAATCTAATATTCATGTGGAAAATCATATATTGGCCAGACTGGGCATTCCTTCAAAGCTCGAATTAAAGAACATATTGCTGACACTAATCATCTTCAACTTTCCAAGTCTTCCATAACCAAGCACTCTTTTAATTCAAAGCATCCTGTTTGTTTTAATAAGACCAAAATTCTTGCCTCTATTCCTTTTTACAACTCGAGAATCATTAGGGAGGCTCTTGAAATAGAGAATCACCTTCAGAACTTTAATTGAGAAGATGGCTATAAATTAAGCCATTCTTGTCATCCTATTATTCGCCATCCAACTCATTAGTTATTGCTCCCCCCCTTATTTTTCCTTATCTCTTTACATTTTTCTTCTCTTCTCATTTCTTTATCTCTCCTTACCCTACCTGCTTGCTTCCCTTTCCTTCAATCATTGTTAAACTTATTTAACCAATTATTCATTTTATTATTTAACTATTTTTTCATTTTATTTTTAATCCAATAATAAATATTTTAATCTTTCATTCAAATTTTTATAATTATTTCCTTTTCTCCGCTTATCAACCATCAAATTTTTAAGCTTTGGTGATTTGGCTATTTTTATATCATATTTTCTCTCTTGTTAATTAATGCTTTCTAAATCTCCATTGTCCTCTTTATCATTATTAGTATTACCTTCAATTTCCCTTTAATTTGAATCCCTTTAATTACTCATTTTGTTTAAATCTCTTGACTTGACTCCTAACTATTAATTTAATCCTTTTATTATCCTCATTGTCCTCTTAATTCTCTACCCCGTACTTAATTAATTAATTATGTAAATATGAGGCTTAACCATTTTCTTTTAATAGTAAATTTATTTATTTTTATTCTTATTTTTTAATTGGCATTCCCTCTACTTTTTCAATTATATTTATTTGACTCTCAACGTTTAATTAATTAATCCTAATATAGTCCTAATAATCCCCTATGATTCTCTACCCCCTTGCTTCTCTATTTTATTTGATTTATTTATTTTTAACAACTATTTTATCATCTTAATAATATTATTCTTTAACGACTAGTTTATTATTTTAATATTATTGTTTAACAACTAATTCCAAATCATTCTTCTATAAATGAATACACAATGCTTGTTTGTGATCACTCAAATTCTCAGTCCCTAATGATTGGTGGAGTCTACCCGAAATGTTGGATAGGATATAAAATCCTCGACACAATTTCATCCAAAACGTTATCCCAATATGAATAACTGTGAAAACATACACTCTAACCATATATTCGTTGCATTTTTCAACATTTATTCAAGCATATTCATCATTAACAATTAAATAATAGATTACTAACAATGTTAATTTTTTTAGGGCTAGAAGTCTATGTGTATATTATTGCATCTTAAAACATTTTCAACATTTTCACATTGCATTCACACCATATTATCATAAGCAATTATGTAAAGAGAACATTAGCAATAACAATGCAGTGGAACCGTCATAGGTATGTCATGATACCTCTATCATAGGGCCCATCACATCTCCTTCATATTTTTGTCATAATATTTTCACATATCTTAGATGAGAAGACCTAAAGAGGTCGTTGTGATACCCAAGAACTGAGGCCCATTAGGGCATTGCTACACCACAATACTGAGGCCCAATAAGGAGTTGTTACACCACAACACTGAGGCTCATTAGGGAACTATTACACCAAAATAATGATGTATAATTTCCTTGACCCATATGATGGAATGATCATTATATCACTGCCATTTAATTACAGGTCTTGGTGTGCATTTATTTGAGGCACACAAACCCTACCTTTTATCCTATGAAATCCATGTAATTTGGAGTATTCTTGAACAAAAAAAATATATATGTGAAAAATAAAAAATACTTAATTGTACTAATATTACTTATGAGTAAAAAAATATTATCCAAGTTGAATCATTCAATTTGGCCTTGAAATGAAGGTTGGGCATGCAATTTTGTGAAGCAACCCAAAATTGCCTTGCTTTAAAAAAATGCATGCCCATGCTTCATTTCTTGGCCAATCTGATTGATTCAATTTGTATATTATTTAATTACTAATTTTACACACTAATTTCTTCCAGTAAGTTTCTTTTGTTCACCAATCACTGATACTTTTTGGGAGACACCGTGAATTGCAATTTGTTGTAGCACTTTCATATACATTAACTTCAACCTTCAAATCATTAAATTAGAAAACTTTGATTGTATTAATGCTACTTATGAGTTAAAAATACTCTCCAAGTTCAATAATTCAATTTGTCCTTGAAATGAAGGTTGGGTGTGCATTTTTGTGAAGCAGGCCAAAATTGCCTTGCTTCACTAAAATGCATGCTCCAACTTCATTTCTTGGCCAATTTGATTGATTCAAATTTTATACTATTTAGTTACTAATTTTACACACTAATTTGCTTCGAGTAAGTTTTTGTTGTTCACAAGCTGTTGACACTTTTGGGGGGATCTCGTGAAATGCGATTGCTGTAGCACTTTCATTTACATTAACTTCGACCTTCAAATCACTAAATTAGAAAAGTTTAATTGTAATAATGTTACTTATGAGTAAAAAGTGCTCTCCAAGTTGAGTCATTCAATTTTGCCTTGAAGTGAAGGTTGGGCGTGCATTTTTGTGAAGCAGGCCAAGATTCACTTGCTTCACTAAAATGCATGCCTAGGATTCATATCTTGGCCAATCTGATTGATTCAAATTGTATACTTTATAATTAGTAATTTTTATACAAACTAGTTTGCTTCTATTAAGTTTATGCCATTCACAAATCGTTGACACTTTTAGGGGGATACGGTGAACTGTGATTGCTCCAACACTTTAATTTACATTAAATTTGACCTTTATATCACTAAATTAGAAAAAATTAATGGTATTGATGTTACTTATGAGTAAAAAAATACTCTCCAAGTTGAATCATTCAATTTTGTTTTGAAATGAAGGTTGGGTGTGCATTTTTTGAAGTAGGCCAAAATTGCCTTGCATCACTAAAATGCATGTCGAGGCTTCATTTCCTCGCAAATTTGATTGATTCGAATTGCATACTATTTAATTACTAATTTTACACACTAATTTGCTTCTAGTAAGTTTCTGTTGTTCAGAAATAAATACACTTTTAGGGTGACACCGTGAAATGCGATTGCTCCAATACTTTCATTTACATTAACTTCGAACTCCACATCACTAAATTAGAAAAATTTAGTTGTATTAATGTTACTTATGAGTTAAAAAATACTCTTCAAGTTGAATCATTCAATTTGGCCTTGAAATGAACGTTGGGCATGCATTTTTGTGAAGCAGGCCAAAATTGCCTTCCTTCACTAAAATGCATGCCCATGCTTCATTTCTTGGCCAGTATGATTGATTCAAATTGTTGTTGTGTTGGCAATCCTTTCTATGAAAAGAAACGATCCCTCTAGTCCTATGGGAGGATATAGCAACTACAAAAGACAATTACAATCAATCTTTCCTAATTCGTACTAGAAAATAGAAAGGAGGATAGATCTTCTACCTCTCTCTTACACTAATACCCTTGATGTCGACCTTGAGCTTTGGCTTCCAAGCTCACGATCTCCTCTTCACTGGTGTAGATGAGTACCTGCAAGAAAGATCAAGTGGGGACCAAAAAACTATACAAAACATAATATTTTCTAATACAAATTATGTAACAGATCAAGGAGCATCACAATAAATGGACAATACTTGACACGTTTATGGAAAGGAAACATATATTGTATTATTAATAGATGAAAAAGAGAGCATTACAACTAATGAAGCCTTGATGTTGGAAGCCTCCTTCAAGTTAGATTCCAAGTCTAAGCCTTAGCCTTCAAATACTTTTTCTCCTTTGCAAATGGGCAGTAATTGGGGAGAATTCAGCAGTAGGATGACAACCAACCAACCAATAGTCAACCGTTAGTGGATGGTGGACAATTCATTTATAGGGAAGGAGAGAGAGTTGAGGATCCATGGAAAGAGGGAGGAGTTCCACATCTCAAGGGAGAGATCCATGGAAAGAGGATCTAGGGTTAGGAATGGGAGGTCTTGTTCCAATCTTCATCTACCAGAAACCACATCGTCGTTCTTGAGATTTTTTTGGGATAAACTATCTGAAGAGGACCAACACATATTTTCTTGATAAAAGTGGTGCTGGCAGCATGAGTCATGTGTAATTCCAGAGGTAATGACATGTGTACCAACATAGATTTACCTGATAAAAATAGCATTGGGCTTGGAAAACAAGGTTTTTGACAAGCTCTTCAAAATGATTTCAAGACACGTTTTCTTCCTATTCTTTAGGGATGTTCCAAACATGTTTCATGGTGAATACGTTATTTATGAAAAGTTTCATCGCTATGTGACAATGGTGGCATCAACAACACAAAGTGCGACACTTTAGGATACGAGACTGGGAGTGCAACAAAATACTATATAACAGATGCCCCCTAAATCATGAAGTCAGAACGAGAAGTGATGGCTGAAGTGCTTTACAAGCAAAGACAAGGACTTAGAGAACCACCGTGAGGAGACCTGCAAATAATACAATATATATAACATCTGTGATGTAAGTATGCTTAAAGTGTAAGCATTTAATAATACATAGATCCACGACACAGATGCAACCATTCGTATAGAAAGGATCATGTTTAAAATAATGAATACTTAATAACTCCATGCAACCTGGATTTATCAAATGAATCCCAGGGTCTTCATCTTTGTCTTGATCCAACCAAAGTATGAATCTCTTCATGCGAATAAATGGGTTGTAGTCGAACATGGTAGAAACCACTTGATTACTGACCAATGATGTAAACCATTAACATGCACGAGAGAAACCACCAATGATGACGATGGCTCTCAAGGTACAACAACACAATCCACAAGTGTGAATAATGAAGCTAAAGGCGAACACTCGGAAAATCATTTGATTGAAGGCTAGTGATGTGGACCTATTGTTGAATGCATAGAACTTTCCATTGAGGCATGCAAGCTTCAAGGTACTAAAAGGGAGTTCCTAGATCATCTTCCTGAATAATGAGCTGGAGTTGATAAGAAGTGATCCATCGAAGGAGGGCCATAATGTTTCCCACATCATCGACACAAAACATAGGACTTTGTAGAGTTGGCAAAAGTGCTTCAGGATTATTGTAGGAAAATTAAAATAGGGCATAAGTGGTTTGAATTTACAAGTGGGACTTCTCTTGAACATATTGGCGGCACGACTCTAAAATTCAGCAACATTTGACTCAAAATAGGATCAGAGGTCATGGTGATAATGTATAATAAAATGAGAGGCAAATGGATTTCCCAAACCTAGTAAGATAAGTGATAAAGTGAGGATGTCCCAAACTTGACACGAGATACAAATACGTGTCATGTTCAAGAGCGACATACTTCCTTTCATACAGAATACAAGATATATGTTTCCTTCCATTTCCCCCCACTATTTCTAGCGAGTACCCTTTTATTTTTAATCTTAAGCTTGAGGAGGATACCATATGATTGTCGTATAAGTTCATCCTTCAGATGAATCCATCATAGTATTTTAAATGAGCCCTAGGAAGGAGTAACTCGGTTTTGTCATGGTGACAAGTCCTTTGTCGTTTTAGTTTTACAAGTCCAAAGAAGCGGTAACTCGACATCTTTTTCATGTTTAGAGAGTTTGAAAAAGAGGTGAAAAGAAAACTCTAGATGCCCCTTTTCGTAGATAGTCTCTTAAGTCCAAAAAGGTAGAAATCAATACTCAAGAGAACCTCCTAGCCATGTTCGACTAAGGTATTCCTTTTTCGTAGCTAGTCTATCTTAGTCCAGAAAAGAGTTAAACTTATAGTGAGTAGACGTCTTTTCATTTACTTTTATGAGTTCAAAAAGACAAGTGTTTGACAATCTTTTCATATTTTGGGAGTTGAAAAGAGCTGAAAGAGGACTCCACTTGAAGGAACGAGTGGTATAAAGGGGTAGCAACTGGGTCCGGCCATGATGGAACTTTTCAAAACATGTAGAGATCAAGAGGCTGGCTAATAAGACCACTCATCACAAATGTTCCCTAGGCAAGGGTAAAACAACTAAGTGAAAGCGTATGATTGGTCAAAGAGATGGTGACGACGGAATGAAAAAACCAAAACTCATCTAGCAAAAATAGGCTGATAAAAATGGAAATCATGAGAGGTAAATTGGGAATGGTTTCAATTTTACACAATCTTGAAACATGGTAAACTATGCGTGAGGATACTTGAAGATGGTCTCATTTTTTCACAATATTGAATCATGAGAAAAAACTATGCTTGGATTTGGTTTCATTTTTACACAAGATTGAAACACAGAAAAACTATGCTTGAGATTGGTTTCATTTTTACACAAGCTTGAAACAAAGAAAAACTATGCTTGAGATTGGTTTCATTTTTACACAAGCTTAAAACAAAGAAAAACTATGTTCGATATAAGTTTGCATGCCCCCAATATAATGAATCAATTCGAGGTACATGCCTCCCAAGCTTAATTTAATTCTCCTAAGTAGATCACTGGCTACTAACAGGTGGATGGAATGAATGTTCATTTACGAGATCAAGTGAAAGACATGACTGGGAATTTATGAGATCTAATCAAAGACTTAAATTGGAAGGGGATGTGTTTCATTTTTTGGTGACCTTGACACATGAAAATAACCATGCTCATGATACGTTGTTTCATTTTTTAACTAGCTTCACACAAGTAAAGGAACCTTGCTCTGAGAACCTTGATTCATTTTTTAAGGAGCTTGACAGAAGAAAGGGAACTGTGCTCCAAGATCCTTGATTCATTTTTTAATGAGATTGACACAAGAAAAATAACTGTGCTCCAAGAACCTTGATTCATTTTTTAAGGAGCTTGATACAAGACAAGGAAATCTGCTCTAAGAACCTTGATTCATTTTTTAAGGACCTTGACACAAGACAAGGAACTCTGCATCCTTTACGTAGACATAAACGATCCCTCTAGTCCTATGGGAGGATCTAGCAACTACAGAAGACAATTACATGCAATCTTTCTTAATTCATACTAGAAAATACAAAGGAGGATAAATCTCCTACCTCTCTCTGATGTTAATACCCTTCATGTCGACCTTGACTCTTTGGCTTCCAAGGTCACAAAGGTCACGATCTCCTGTTTATTGTTATACATGAGTGCCTACAAGAAAGATCAAGTGGAGACAACAAAACTATAGAAAGAATAACAATTTCTAATACAAATTATACAACATATCAAGGAGCATCACAATAAATGGACAATAATTAACACATTTATAGAAATAAAACATATATTGTATTATTAATTGATGAAAAATGGAGCATTACAACCAATGAAGCTTTGATGTTGGAAGCCTCCTTCAAGTGAGATTCCAAGTCCAAGCCTTAGCCTTCAAACAACTTTTCTCCTTTGCAAATGGGCAACAATTGGGCATAATTCAACAGTAGGATGGCAACCAACCAACGAACATCCAACCATTAGTGGAGGTGGACAATTCATTTATAGAGAAGGAGAGGGAGTTGAGGATCCATGAAAAGAGGGAGGAATTCCACATCTCAAAGGAGAAATCTACATAAAGAAAATCTATGGTCAAGAATAAGAGATCTTGTTCCAATATTCATATATCTAAAACTACATCATCATTCTCAAACTTTCTAGTAAGAAAAACTTCCCCTCCATTTTAAAAATATGAACAAAACTTCCTTACATCTCCCCTCGCCTCCCCTCCCTTCCCCTCCGTCATCGGGACCTCGACGCTTATTATTTCGTAACTTCATTCTTTAGAAATCCCTCTAAATTTTCGTTTCCGATACCTACGATCCCCTTCTTATCTCTCCATAGTTCATTTCATAGCTCCGAAATCAAACTCCCGAATTTTATATCTCCAACCTTCCACGTTAGGTTTCCCTTTGTGATTCACTATGGAACCAACATGACACTATTCCATTTGTATTGTAATATTTTTATTTTTTTAAGTGATTTTTAAATTAATTAATTAATTTAATTTTTTTAATTTTAATTTAATTAATTAAAATTTAATTATTTATATAGAATTTAACCTATTTGTAATAATTAAATTTTTAATTTAATTAAATTATATACATTTACTAATAAAATAATTGTAATTTTTAGTTAATTAATGTTTTTAATTTAGGATATAATTTTTTAATTATAATTTCTTAATTTTAATCTAGTAACATTTTTTCAGAATTCTAATAATTTTAACACTTTATTTTCGGAGTGACATATTTCAAGATTTACTTTGCCAAATGAGGCTCACAATAGCTCGTTGGAAAGCTAAGAATCATGAGAATAATATGGAAATGATAATTTTATTAGATTCAATCATTTAATAACCAAAAAATTCAGCATAAGACAAAGTGACAGATTTGCAACAACAATTAGTTTTTTCAAATTTGATTTGGGCAAATTTCATTGGCTTGGGAAATCCGCTGTCACTAATTTATTCTCCAATATTGATTCAAAGATTAATCAGTTAAATTAGAAGCAATCACATCTTGGAATTTGCTTGGAATTTATTTGTTTTAATTTAGTAATTTCTTGAGAGTTGTTTTTTTCTAGATTTAGTAATTATGGAGAGACAAAGTATTTTTAGTTCTGAAAGAGAAGGTTATTTGGCATTACTATTTGCAATTTCTCCAAGGAAGAAGTTGCTCTCGAAATTCTTGTAATGAGATTTTTGTATGCTTTTAATTAATTTTCATTTCATGTGCACTATTGGGATGTAAATTAATCATTTTTTTTTATTATTATCAAAATTTATACAATTGATTTTAATTCTTGTTCTAAATAATGTATTACATTATGATATTGAGAACTACTATCATATCGATTGTTTTATGCTATTTAAGTTCTGAAAGAACTATCCATGAGGAACATAACAAAACTACAGTTAATATGAATTCATCGAGATATGAATGTATCGGGCAATAATTATTTATTGTCTAAATACATTCCCATTTTGTTTTCTTTTTCATTAATTGAATGAACTACTTATTTAATTAATGAAAATTATATAATGAATTCAATCATATAAATAATCCTCTTCTCTTGATTTGTTAGTTCATTTGCTCTTGAATTAAGAGAAGGCTATCCTTTTCCAATTCAAGATAAGATTAGATTTTTGCTTGCATATTAACATAGATTGGCATTTATATTTAATTTTTCATTCTAGAAGTCCCCTCACATAGGGGTAGAACTTAGTTGTGGTTTGGATGAGCCGTAGAGTCAGCATAAGGATCACTTTCTTGCAAGACCTCTGTAAGAGGAGATATCTAATTTCTCTTTTTCTATTGGCAAGTAATAGACATACTATAATGAATACAGTGATATGAGGTTCAACAGTAACTTTCCGAGGTGTAACCCGCGAGATGAGGGTTCAAATCTCATTGAGTATATATATGACCTATTGTGTCTTGGCTATAAGAGTAGGCGACCCCATAGCAGACGTCTCGGCTCTTGTTGAGGCATAAGTTTCCTGCTATTGTGCGGCTTGCAGGCAGTTGCACGTAGCCTAGGTTTATAGTGGTAGCCAGTTAGATTTAATCCTGGGTCTGTTCAGGATAACTCTCACCAGTTACCAATCATCCTAGATTAAAAAAAAATAGACATACTATAATGCAACAGAGAGGGAGAGAGGGTAACTGGACCTAGCTGAACCAACTGGAACCACTATGTTGAATGGGTAAGAGCTCAGTTGGGGCTATGACAGGGTGGCCTCCCTTACATGATGAGGAGGTCATTTCTGACCATCAACACAACCTTATATATTCACCTACCAAGCTTTTTGGTCAATGATAACTACTGAAATGGTAACTTCATACAAGTGTTCTGGGTAATACCTAGAGTCGAATCACAACAACTGCCACTATCAACTCAATATCAAGATATTCAAGTTTTCTTACGCCTTTGGGCTTATAGAAATTACTTAGCATGATTTTCAACATGTTCAAATTTTTTCCACCCAAGCTAAAATGTTTATGGAGAACAAAATCTGGGTGGAGGGGGAATTAAACCCACTAGCTACCACCAAAGCTATTGTCCTTTGACCCATTCACTTACCAACCTTACCCTTTGACTTTCGGTCTTATTTTTGAGGATTTTTGTTATTTATGAGTTAGAATTTGCACGAGGGACTCTACACTTCAATTCTAACTTATTTTTGACTCCATTTATATTTAGTTAACCCTATTTTAGACTCTCACTCTATTTTAGAGTTTTTTGCCTTATTTGAAGGCTACTAGCTAATCAAGGAAAGTGCTTTCTATTTTCTAGTGTGCATGCATTGTGGAACCCCAACCTAGTTGATCTGAAAATGGGGTTCTTAGGCTTCTTGTCTAATCCACAAGAACCTCTCCCACTCCCGAAGCTTGAATTTTCCCAAGTCTATTTGATTAACCAATGTAGAATTAAGAAATGCTTGAGAATATGGGTGTATGCTTATATTTGTTTTAAACTGATTATGTGCTGTAAATTAATGTGCTGAAACTAATATATAAATGCATATAATAGTGAATAATACGGCAAAGAAGTAAACACATAAGACAACAATGTAATATGGAGTTCACCTTGATATCTTGGGCTACGTCTCCTGGAGCTCTAATAAACTTGATTAGGCTCTTTGGGATTATGGCTGAATTCTTTTACAAGTCCTTGACTCAACTCCATATGGTTTACAAATGAACCAATGGGCTCAGAATACCATCTTACCCCTAGCTATTCTTTAGCTGCAAACAGATTTAGGCTTCTCTGGACTGATTCTTTCAGTCAGTGCTCTGAGCTTCTTTGAGCTTCTGGCTTCTTTGGCTCCCTCATAATTTTTTACTGTCTCTAGACTCCTTATTCTGTCTTCAGCTGAAACATCACCAGCAACAGCTCGATCATTCAGTCTCTTTGCTGTCTGATACTTCACTGAAGCATTTTTTTTTGTGCTGCCTCCAACCTCTAGTGGCTTTTCTCTATTAAGCGCTATAGCTCTGCATCTCCAACCTCAGGTGGCTATCTCCTATTTAGCGCTTTGGTACACCGAGCTTCCCCATGGGTTTCTCAGTGCTCCAACTCTGCTCACGCATTCACTTCACGCTGTGGACTGCCCTCCTGGAAAATTCCCAGCGTCCAAGCCTCTCTGAGCTTCTGGAGCTTCCTCCATCTCTATGTTGCCTGTTTATGCCTCTTGATCGTGTTCTCAGACTCAGTCAACCCTACAACCTTTGACATTCATGGCTTAAAAGCCAAATCAGGCTGCCTGTTGGTTTTCCCTTTCGAGGTCTGCAACTTCCAGCTTCTGTCCACTCAACTCCCTCTTCTAGCATTCAATAATCATTGAATAATGCCTTTAGGGTAGGCGGCCACCTATTTCGTAACGGAATGGTACTATCGACGCTTGGAATCCTTAGTAACAATCGTTCTCTATTTACACAGAGAACGCTGTGAAAACACGGGAAAGTCTGCAGAAAACGCAGTTCCCGGACTTCAATTTTTCATAACTGCATTCTATAATCCCATCAGGTCTGCCCACAAGTCACTGTTGCAAGTCGCAAATGGTCTGTCCCTTTGTATTTTAGAAATACATTAAAACATGGCAAATATTGCAAAGTCCCATGAAAATGGCTTTGGTCCGGATCTGAAATATTATGTGTTGGCATTCATAGCCCCGTCGGGTCCGTATTTTATATTATATATATTATATATATATATTATTATTATATATATATATATATATATATATTAATCACAAGTTGCATATCGCGGGGACCCGGGGTAAGCCATATGGTGTATCCACTATCGATGCCGATTATGATCTATCGATATTGGCGATTGCAGTCGCAAGTCGCACTATCGCATCGACATGGGTTTGTGGCTCTGCTCCTCCGATCGCCGATGGACACCTATCGCATATTGCTCATCGGCCCTTCCCAATACCACGTGCCATGGTCCATCACCTTTGGTTATGTGTGATGCGATAAAGCGTTCATCGCTTATCGCTAAACCTTCATGCCCTTGGCTTAAGTCCTCCCTTTGGATGCTTGCGATGCGATATTTCCTCTTTGACCAATCAAACAGGGTCACGTGGCCCAATCCCAGCTTGCCATGTGTTAGCTGTGGATTGGCCCATGAGCCTATACTAAAAATCAAAATTTCAATATAATTCAAAATTCAATGAAATTGCCTCCTTTTATAAGGACATTTGGCAATATTAATTTTACAATAACTCCTTCATCCGGAGTTCGTTTTCGCCCATTTAAGTTGCGTTGGATTCAGAATGAAGAGATTTCTGCAATGAGACTATTTCCAGGAGTAGCTTTCTATTTTCATTTTCCTCTGATTTACAAAGGATTTGTGCCATTTGACACCTTTTACCTCTTATGTGAAGTCTTTTAGACTTAGAGGTTTATTCAGGACCCATTTTTGGATCACGCCTTCCCACTAAGAGAAATTTTGGTCTCCAAAAGACTAATACACTGATCTGAGCAGTAAATGAGAGTGACTCACCCTCTTATTTCAGTCTCCCTACACTTTCCCTTGCATAGTACCTCTGAACCAAAGTTTCTGACCACTTCCCTTCTATGGATGGGCTGGTCTTCTTGAGAATAACTCTCTTCCTCCTTGCCTTCCTCCAGAACTCCTGCTGAATGGTTATAGAAGGTAGTTTTGAGCTTCTTTGTCTTGATCATTGATCTAAAGTGGCTCAAACGCATGTGAAGGACATCTGCTCCACAAAACTTTCATTTGTACCTGTTTGACAAGCTGCCAACAACGCTGTTAACAACAATAGGCATACAGACAACAACTAGATGTACTAAACTCCTGCTTCAACAAAAGAAATAGGTTTTCACATCTTGTGAACACCTCCATGTCTTACATCTGCATACAAATGATGTACTAGATAACAAGCCCACAAAACATGCCTTTAAAGCAAATGACCCTTCAAGTCAATCATGTAGAAAAAGACCATTAGGAATCTTTTCAAAAGATGAAACACTTCATCATTATCTCCATTTGGAGACCAAGTTAACTTTTCCCAAATCGACATTACATGCATGTTTACAACAAAGCAATCAACCCTTCAAGTCAATCACACACACATGTTCCGAAAACAAGGAAAACATCAACATCCCTGTGTTCATGCACATCATCTCATGCAAGCAGTTCATCCTTCAACTTTCGCTTAAGCACATTGTACTTTCGAAGCCGAAATAAAATATAATGTTGCAGTAACAAAGTGAGCTTCCCACTCAACTTCTCCATTCACCTTCTTAGTAAAATATTGCAACTGGCATTCCATTAACAAAGAAATGCAAATATATGCATCAATAGACATGCAATTTAATTGGATAAGAATTATAACCATTTCTTACCAATCCATTTCAAATGTCCTTCTTTTGTCTGAACATCAACATTGACATGTGGATCATCCTGAGACACATCATTCATGGAATCTTCCTTTCCATTTTTGCCATTCTCTCTTTCCACCTTCTCCTTCAGCTTTTGTGGAAGAATTGCTGGATTCAGAGTCCAACACCTTTAAGCAAGATGCCCTTGCATATGGCAGTAAGTGCACTGCATGTGCATCCTCTTGACAACATGATTTGCCTTGTCCAATGGACCTTTGGCTACTTGTTTTCTTTCCTTCAGAAGTTTCCTGTATGTGGCCATTATCTTCCAACATCTAGAAACATGATGGTCATCCAAACCTAGTTTATTCCCCTCCTCTAACATGATCCATTTTGATAACAACATTATTTCAATCGCATTTTGAAGCCTTACAAGACAAGGAAGGCGATGTGTGTCTCCAAATCCTAGAATAATCCCAAGTTGAAGTTCTAGCAATCCAAGATGCACTTAACAACTCATAATCCTACCAAGGGCATACCCCTCTACATATAGTGTATTAGGCATTGGATAGTGAAGCATTGTAGAACTCAGAACATTGGGATGTGATATTAAATAATCGACAACAACTACCATGGCTCACGCTACAAGAAGAGCATCCCTTGCAAATCCGCCAATGGTAGCATCGACTCTAATCGAAACAATCATCACAAACGTATAAGGCTTATGGACCAGTGCCACGAGGGCTTGTGGGAAAACTTTATCAAAGGGTGGAATTGGTGGGATGTTCAATGATTGTAGCTGCCTCAAGTCATTTCTGAATATTTTTGACTTTTATGCCTAGTATATGCAAATCACGGGCGAACGCTGAACTTTAATCAAATCCTTGTAAAGCCTTTGGTAAAGGATAAGATTTATGTTGTTTCTTTGTAAATTTATCTAAAAGAATTTCATTCGTCATTGATGTTCTTACAATTAATTGGTATATTGAGCACTGGACAACTGCTTGGGAGTATACCTGAGTGTGCAACATTGTTGAAGACATTGCAATGGTTCCTGTCTCATTAGTTTTTTAATTTCCTTTATTTTGGCAGCGACACTATTGTTCGCAACTGGGAATGGTTGCACACAGTCCAACACACAGCTTAGTAACATCTCCATTTTGGTCTATAGATTTGAGGGCTTTTGTGCATTGAGAAAATAAACTACAAATTTTCTCTACAAAAATGGATATGCATTCCAGAGCTATTTTTTTGTTTTGAATTTCCTCAGGTTTCTGTCCTTTTCTCTTTAACATTTGTATAGTATCTTCTTGCAATTTTTGTAGTGAATAAAGGCATAAATGTATACACAATTGACAACATTATGAATCTCTTTACTACTTCAAAGCATACGTAGGAAAAATAGGTCCTTAGTTCAGATAGGCAGATATATTGAATGGACTGAAAATCCTTTCCAACTGCACAATTTTTCTTGTTCCTCTGTTTTTTGCTCATCAGATGTGCATGGAGAGTTGGAAGTGGTCACCTGCAAAGCGAAGCTCAAATAATGCATATGCTAAAATGATGTACATGGTACACCGAGAGACTATGAATTACATGTTTCTATCAGGGTTATCTTTTGAGTGCTCAGACCTTGTTGTTATTGCTTCCAAGAATGTTCCTCAACAATGGTAAGGACTCCATTTTCTCACACCAAGGATTAGTAGTTCACCATCATATCTTCTGTGTGACTGTTGTTGTAATTTTGTAATTGGGGCCTTCGGTGTGTTGGTAGTTTGTGGCTGCATAAAGTAGTTTGCTACAATTTTTGCATTTTGTATGAGAAAAAGTGTGTTTTAATGAGTTTTTGGTGAGTGGAATTTTAAATGTATAAAGAAGTCACATGGTCTTACCACTTTTGGTTTTAATGAGTCATTTCATAAATGGAATATTTAATAAAGGTTTTTTTGAGTCATAAAGACATTTTGTAAAGGTTGTATACTCGGTTGAACCCAACACCCAAGCCTTGAATCATTGATAGGAGGTTGAGTTCTTGCAAAGTCTAAGTCATTTGAACATGTTATTAAATCATTGTAAAAATTCTCTTGGGTGCATTTTTGGTGGTATACGACACCCTCATCCTATTGAAGAAAAAATCAAGAGAGCGCGAAAACAAGCGAGTGAGTACAGGTGAGTGTGTTAAAGACCAACATGGGTAAAGGAGGAAAAATTCTTCAAATTGTAATGCTAGAACTTAAATAATTGAAAGAGTGTAATGATGAATTGCACAAAAAAATCAAAGTGCTTGAGTGGAAGTTAAAGCAAAATAAATTCATAATTAATCAGATGACTAGCTTAGAAGCAACAAAAGATCTTCAAAATGAACTAGATATGAAAGAACAACTCATCAATGCACTCCAAATAAAATTGAGTGAAAAATAAGATCTACTTGATGCACAATGTACATAAAATATAGATGCAAAGACCTCATCCAAACAACAAATGCAATTTGTGAAACATATGACCTCATTCAACATGTTGATGAAAGTTGTGACACAAATGATCTAATCCACCAGATTGATGTAAGTTGTGATAACTGATCACATCCAACAAGTTGTGATACTAAATGATGCAACTAGTAGTACTACAGATCTAATTGAAAAGTTTGATGTATGATGTGATACAAATGAATTTTAATAGAAATGATTGATGCTCAGTGTGATATAGATGACTTAACGAATCCAGCAAAAAATATCAACACCAACAACATGTGTGAAGAAAAACAAGAAAATGATATTTCCAAGAAGGTGATTAGACCTTGGGAAGAAATTTCTTTCAACAAAGATCGACATGTCTTGGGATACAACAAAGAAAACACTTTGTATGTTCTAGATTTCTCAAAACTAGTTTAGTTTGTAAGTGCAGGTTTTCTCGAAAATACCTAGAATCTTGTTAAGTGTAACCATTGTAAGAGAAATGGTGATATGGAGAGTAAATGTTTCGACCTCCATCCTTGTCACTATTTTGGCAAGAAAAACCATCTATATGAGAAATGTTGAATGTAGACTAAAGTGATAGCTAATTATTGCTAAATAAACCCTTGGAGATTGAATCAAGAACTCAAGAAGTTGCATAAGTCCTACATTCTACTTAAGACAAAGGTAAAGATAAAGTTTATAGAAAAATTAAAAAGAGAAAATCTCCTACAACTTAAGGGGGGAGTTCAAAAATCAAACAAAGATGATTGTCTCTCCTTTCAGCTAACAAAGGGGGGAAATTATAATGGAATAAAAAATGGTTGTCAGACTAAAAGTTTTGAAAACATCATCAAAAGCAGCCAGTGGGCAGTTTCGACAACATCAACAAATCAACCAGTGAGCATCATCAAATTTTCCAGTGGGCATAAAAAAATTGACCCGTGGGCATTGTCAAATTTTCTAGTGGGAAAGAGATTAGGAATCTTAACTTAAACAAATATGCCAGTGGGTGTCATCAAAATTTTATCAATGGACAAGCCATTGGGATGCAGATTGAGAGAATTTGTGGACATTCTTTTTGATGGTCATTGGACCAAACAACGGACAAATGGATCCTTTTACATTGCATCTTGGCATTTCATGGATTTGTCAAGCAATTTTCCGGGATGTATCAGACTTGCATTTGATTCATGTTTCTTGGTTTGTTCTCTTCATATTGGTGTTTTTGGCATCCATTTTTGGCGGTTTTTCAAACAGGTTTTCATTGAGGATCAGCGCAACAGTTTCAACATGAGGACTTGGAGATGGTTCTAGGTTCTTACTTTAGATTTATGATTGAGGGGGGGAATTTTATCCTCATTCTCAGATAAAAACAATTAATAAATCCAAAATATTCAAAATAATTAAAATTGTAGATCTTGGATTAACTCCTACTTATCTATTCTAGAATGTGACTGTTCCTCAAACTAGGGAGTTTGTTTAGGTCTAATTGGTTGAAAGATCCTCTCCAACTAAGGCTCCTAGATTAGTGTATGGTTGCGATATTTACTCAACCAAAGTGATTGAGTGTCTAAGATAGACACATTATCTTGAGACATACTCTTGATGTATTAATATTGTATCATCAAAGGAAACAAGAGTTGATTTGCGATGATGGGTGTTGGTGGAAGGATTCAATGGTTGGGCTACGTTATTCGAAGGTTTTTTCAACTAAACCATGAGCAAAAGTGCACAATGAGCAGACAACTTGCAGGCGGTTTTTCTTTCCATGGGTTTACATTGTTGCACTGTGAACTCGTCCCCTCACCCGATGCAGTTTTTATATTAATCGGCACTTGGTCACAAGGTGGGGTTTTCCTTTCTTTTTATTCTCTTTATTACAAATATTGGCAAGATTTTTTTTACCATTATTACCTCCACGAGGCTGGCCTTGGGCACTGTCTGCGGTTGGAAGGCATCATTCTTGTCGGAGGTTTTACCAGGACGGTTACAGTTTGCCCTGGCTGCAGTTGAAGGGTTTCTTGCCAGCCAGTCACCGGGTTTTGAGGAGTCTTTTATTTTTTTCAACAATGGTCAGCGGACAGGAAGGGTTCTTACCCGTTTATCTCAGATTGTTCCCCAGCTATTTACAGCCTATGGAGTCTGGATGGAAGAGGAAATCCTAGACTACTCTGACTTATTGACCCCAGCAGACATCTGGGTTGATTACATACACCCGTCATCAACTGAGTTTGCACTGGAGGAAAACAGTTTACCAGCTTCACAGGTCACAAAACTCTCCTCCTTAATTAATGAGATGGGGTGTAGAGCCTCTAACTTACACCTCATCATCCACTATTACCTACTGTTTTTCATCACTTACCTCTCTCTTTTGCCTCATTTTCAATGTAAAACCACCCAGATCATTACATTAGATGTCATTAACCATGATCAAGTGAGCTTTGCTAATGTGTGACTGTTTTGTTTAGATTTTGACATATTTACAGGCATTCCGCAACCATTTGCTGATCCTGCAGCTATCTGCTGATTCCGCAGCCATCTGATGATCCCGCAGCCTTTTTGTTAATCTCAAGGTTCCACGTGTCATTTTACCAAATGAGCCACATGGGCACTTAGGAATCAAGGTGCTCGAGGTTCCTGTAATATTTGTTCAGCCATCCACGTCATCCATACCTCCGGTCAACAAGGGTCAAGTTACGGTCAACAAAGGTAGCTTAACAGTGATACGTAAGCTGTTGGGTCACGTCAGTTCAAACGGTGACTTGTCCATGTTACGCGGGTTGTGGGGGACATAATCCAACTCTGGATTCAAATGCCCATAACGACCAGAACCTCCAGCTCATCCACACAGGCTTATGACGTGTTATTGAACCTTAATTACGCATGACAGTTAGTTTATTTTTCAGTTTTAGCTGTGCGCATTAGGATATCTTTCAGATGCCTATAAATACTTGCGTCTGCGTACGCTTATAAAAACTTTTACTTGCTTTATTTTTATGAACTTATTATAATTTTCGTGCATTCCCAAGACTCTGTTTTAATAGTGCTGTTCTAGCACTCTTGACTGTGAATTTCTGCACATGGAGTAATAGAAGCAGTGCTGTTTTGAAGCTTTCAACACTTTGAGTCTTCTTTGGGTTATGTGAATGGAGGGCCCATGTTCATATTAGCCTTGTATAGTATTTTTATGTTCAACATTTCCTTTTCTTGACCTATGTACAGCATAATTCACTTCATTTTCATTCATTTTGAATCCTTTCTTTTAAGCTGATCAGCATTGTTCTTTTGCAGGTTTTGACCCGGGATTACTTGTGTGTTTATGTGTTTTATTTATATCTAATGGTAGTTTCAGTTGACAGATTCAAAGTTGCTGCCTTTACTTTATTTCCATAGCTAATTTTTAGTCTTATTTCTCAAATCTGTTTGCTAACATATGAATGGTCTCTTTATTATAAATTGTTTATCTTTTTGAGATCAGAATACTAATAACTTGCAGCTGACTTTGGGTACTTTTTAGACTACTCTTTAATTACTTTCTAATCGTGTTTTACACAGTACTATGTGATAGAGGCAGAGAGTTAGAAAGAGCAAAATATTATCACTAGTCTTTAAAGTAGATTTTTCTCATTTTTATCATTTCTTAGACTTACCTTTAGCTACTTCTTAATCGTGTCTTACACAGTGCTATGTGTTAGAGGCAGAGAGTTAGGAAGAGATAAACATTATCATTGGTCTTTTAAGTGATTTTCTTACTTTTTATTTGCAGCAGCATGAATGGTGTCTAATACCATTAGAAAGTGGTTCTTTTCTTTCAGTTCATTTTTAATTCATTTCCTTCAAAGTTTTCCTTTTCAACAAATAGTTAGAAACCACTAATCACACACCCTCACTCATCTAGAATTCACTCCACACACACCATCACTCATTTGTTTATAAATACACTCCATCTTAGGAAGATAAATTAACCACAAACAACACCCCAAACGACAAAAAGCTTTAAGGGGTTGCTTAAGTACATATAGTACACCTTCACTTCATCAGCTTACGAGCCCCGGGTTGAAAATTAATGACATCAATTTAGGAACACTAAGTTGACTAAACATTTTGGCGCCGTTGCCGGGGAAGTGAAATTAAGTAGCCATATTCTTAAAAAAAAAAAAA